>SNQJ01S0058545.1:43036-58931 GCA_010110895.2 Picea sitchensis
GACATGTGGATCCGTTACTATCCCTTTAACTCCCTATTGTGATGTAATCTAAGAAAAGCTTTGAAACTATCCTAGATTGATCATGTGGACATGTATGGGCCTGTTACAAAACCTTTAAACTTCCCTAGTAATTTGATCTAAGATGTATGGGCTTGTTACAATGTTAAGATGTGTTTGAAAAAATAAACTAAGAGGAGTCCCAAGAAGGGATGTTGTCCTCTCCTAAAGGTTTTAATGTTCTTAAGGGAGATGAAATCGTTTCACAATCTTTTTCTGATTCTCAAGATCACTTGGATGCGCGAGAGAAGAGCATACTAAGTGATTGTTGTCCAAATTCTAGTCCCAACGCAAGTTAAACGTGATTAAAAATGATTTCCAACTTATATTGTGAGTCAAAACAAGCCATCCATGTGGCGAAAATGAAAGAAAAAGAGGAAATTGATTTTAACCCCCTAAGTGTCTATGTGTTTTTGATTAACCCCCTTTATATGATGAGGAGACTAAGTGTGGTGTAGCTTTAAAACATGCTTGAAATCATTTTTATGAAGGCAAATGGCCTTCCCCACATATCAACAAATTTACAATGTGAATTTTTGCACAGATGCATGGGTCTCAGTGGAGACAGAGGCACACAAAGCGCATGTGTGCGAACAAAGAAAAGTCAATAAGCGCACGTGCGCAGAAACAAAACTGTGAT
This sequence comes from Picea sitchensis, assembly GCA_010110895.2. NCBI lineage: Eukaryota > Viridiplantae > Streptophyta > Pinopsida > Pinales > Pinaceae > Picea > Picea sitchensis. The sequence goes on from SNQJ01S0058545.1 coordinate 43,734, forward strand.
TTAAGCGCATGTGCACATGATGTGCATCTGTGGGCCTAAAAACCCGTGCACAGGTGACACACGATCGAGAATGAAAAATCAAGATGGATTTCTCTCAATTTGACTTGGAATTGGCTGATTGGCAAGTCGGCTTAGGTCAGTTAGTGCACCTGCAAGTTAAACAAACTAAAAGAAGAGTTAGAAAAACACAAATGGGGTAGGAAATTGATACCTTTCCCTAGTGGAGTTACCAATCTGTTGCACCTCTTTTTTCACCTTAGTGATCAAAATAGAGGTTCTTGCAAGCTCAGTTGGGTTTGCTGAGCAGGACAGCTAGAAGGAAAAGGGTTAGAAAAAGAAATATAAAACAACAACTAAGAATTAAACTAAGAAATAAAATAACAACTAAATTTATAAACATAGGGACATAAGGACAGAAAGAACAATGAGACCCATGTCACCAATGATAAGGTTGATATTAGTGAAAGAAAACACTGAGAAGCAAGGGGACTATGATTCCCTTCTTCCTCCAAGGGAGGGCTCTTGGACCCCCACAAGTAAGCTCTTCTTACAACTTTGAAAATGAAAATGAAAATGGTGAAAGAATTCTTTGCTAATCCACTCAAGGGGTGAGATGAATTGTCCAATGCAATGATGCAAGTATACTCTTGGTAAGGATAGAAGAGTCCTCAAGAGAATAATGGCAGCATAACTTTGCTTTGAATTCCTTGAAAAATGAAGTGTATCCATGGCCTTTTTATAGCATTCCTTTGAGCTATTGTTCAACTAGTTTGTAGTGTGTAAAGAGGCTAATTAGGGAATTTCTAGGTCTTTGACCAGCCATCCAGTCGAATCCAGTCCAGATTTGAGTGTCAAATCAGTTTGGGAGCTGAACCAGAAGTGGGTGGGAGGCTGACCACTCTCATAAATGCGTCGTTTCTTAGATGCATGGATTTTTGCGATAACAGTCGTGCATCGTGCGCATGTGTGTGAATCTGGTGTTTTTGTTTCACACATGTGAGCGCGCGCCCAGTGTCTTCATAGCACCCTTCAATTTTTCACTATTTTGTATAGTTTTTTACCCTTTATGAATTCTTTTGTGTTAATTCAGGTCTATGGATGACTTCATAACTTTTTGACGATGTTGAATTCTTGTAACCATTTGTGGACGAAATTTCAGTGATAACAATAGGAAACATGGGAGCAGGGTGTGCCCTCATCTTCTGTGAGAAGATTTGACACAGGTAGCACTTCTTGACTATTTTGATACAATATTTGACTAGTGTTAGCCAAAAGTAACCAGCTTGTAAAATATTTTAGGTAGTTGCCGACCTAGACAAATGACCACCACATGCTCAAGTATGGCAATCATTAAGTACGATTTCCTTTTCTTCATGAGTGAGGCACTAACGAAGGATGCAATATACACCTGAACGATACAAAGTATCTTCGAGTATGAGATATTTCTTGGCTTCATGGCGTATACGATGACGCTCATAATGAGAAGCAGAGTCGGGGCACTTCAAAGTTTGGAGATAGACAAGTATATATCCATACCAGGGGTCTAAATATGTGATAACAAACATGTCTCCTTGAATAGGGAACTCTTCAAGCATAACATCGCCTGACTTGACTGGAAGATCCGAGATGAGTTCCGTAAAGACCAGTGACTTTTTGGATTTCATGGAAACAAAATCTGATTCAAATTCCTAGAGGATAGTTATCCATCTACTGATTTTTCCGCCAATTACCCATTGTGTCAACACGTATTGAAACAGATTCACAATGGCAATGATGGTGGTCTTGCGAAACAAGATATAATGATGGAACCGTTGGACATTATGAACTGCTACCAACGTAAGTTTTTCAATGTGAGAATAATTGAGTTCCCGTCCAACCAGGCCTCGGCTCAGGTAATAAATCACACATTCTGAGAGAAAATCATCCTCCTAAACTAAAACAATACCGATGTTTGACTCAGCTGCAACCAAGTACAATAAGAAATCTTTTTTATAATTGGGTGGCCAAAGCAGAGGGGAAGTCATGAGGGCACATTTCAATGCTTCAAAGGAGCGTTGAACGGATATGTCCCAATGAAAAGGAATGTCCTTCTTTAGTAAATGCATAAAGCCATTTGTGATCTCAGCATAGTTTATGATGAAACACCAAAAAAAGTTCTCTTTTCCCTGTAAACTCTGAAGCTGAAGAATTGTATGTGAGGGAGGCAACTGAACTATTGCCTCAACCTTGAGAGGATCGACCATAATCCCTATTGTTGAAACTATGAAACCTAACAGATGGCCCGATGTCATGCAAAAACTACATTTGTTGGGATTCAAGCGAATCTGGAAGTAGCAACATCGTTCAAAGATAATTCAGAGGTGTGTGGGATGATCAGTTATCTTACAAAATCATGATGCTAAATCATCTAGGTATGCCTCGACGATATGTTTGAGATCATGGAAAGAAAAAGACATGGCCCACTGAAAGGTAGCTCCAACATTTTTCAAACCAAAAGGCATCTTACAATACGTGAATGTACCCCATGGACAAATGAAAGTTGTTTTGTGTTGGTCTTCGGGTTTGATTTGTATCTGATTATATCCCGAAAAACCATCCATGAAAGAAAAGGCCTCACAACCTACGCATTCATCAACTATCTGGTCAATGAATGGTGTGGGGAAATTATCTTTTGGATAGGCTTTGCTCAAATCATGGAAGTCCGTACATACGTGAATCGTACCCTATTTTTTGTCAACCAGCATGGGATTTGACACTCATTGGGTCAAATGGACGGGGTAGATAAAACCTGCTTTGAGAAGTTTCTCTACTTCAACCTTAATAACTATTGCTTTCTTAGGATTAATTGGACGAAGCTTCTTCCGAACCAACTTAGCGTCAAGATAAGTTGTGATTTCATGTTCGAAATTTTTTGGATCTATGCCTAGCATTTCATCATAAGACCAAGCAAAAATGTCACGGAATTCCTTAAATAAATCTGTGTAGATTTGAATCTCTTCGAGGGAGAAGTTAGCTCCGATGAAAACATTCTCCACGTTGCCAAGGGTTCTGGAGATATTAATAGGTATAGTTTCAGCAATGGTTTCCATATTACCCTTGACATAAACAACATGCGTAGCCAAAGGATTGATAGGACAAGACCTATCTCTAGTCATAGTCAAAGTGAATTCCCCTGCTTCAATTCTGCTCAACTCTGGGAGGAAGTAAGATTTGTGATGGAGATTATCCCAGGGTTTTTCCGGAGTAGTCATTGGTTCAATGATTACTTTGTCTGAGGGAAAGACTAAGTCCAAAGAATTTGTATCATCGAGGGAACCTTGACCCAAAATAGGCTCTAGAATCAGATGTAACTCTTGTGTGGGAATCGGATCGGGGTCAACGGAAGCTTGCTGGACTAAATAGTACGCCACTTCTGCCATGGACAAGGGCATGGACATACCATGGTGCCCTATCCCTTCCATCGTGGTCAATGGGGAAGGAAGAATCCACGGATTTTTGAAGTAAGTCACGCGAAACGATGAAACTTGGAAAATCTCAACCTTATGGTGGTCAAATATGAACTTAACATCGCTTTGAGGAGGTGGGTAATTGAAAGTACCCATCAAAGGAGGGCACAAACCAACCCTTATGTTGATAATTTCGAGTTGAGGGTTATCAATCATCGGGACCGGGGATGCCCCTAATGAAGGGTCAGGATGGGAGAAAGACAATTGATCAATGGTCACGATCTAACCCTCGTGTGGAAACAACAAGACCTGGAAAATTGTAGCGACTACTTCTTGCATAGCATAGGTCCAACTCCTCCCTAACAAGATATTGTAGTCGAGAGATGCATCGACCACTTCAACTTTGAAAGACACGGTTTTCCCTCCTAACTACATGGGAAAAGAAGGGATAATTCCATGTGGTCAGAATGAACAACCGTCGAAAGAGGTAAGAAGAGTAGGTGATGGAGACAAAGCAGGTTGTCCAATGGCATTCCAAAATGCCAAAGACATGACACATGTTGATCCGCCCTCATCAACTACCATGCAGAAAATGTTCTAAGTAAAAGTTTTTGTGGTGTAAGCCATTACTTTCTAGACTGCTACGTGGTAAGGGAGATGAGGTTTTAAGTCGGTCGTATCAAGCATGATCATACCTAGATTACAAGTCTCGGCGGATCCTAAATTGGCTAACATAGCCTTTCTCTGGGAAGAGAAGCTTTGGAGGACCTCCAAAGTAGACATCGCACAAGGGGTTTGAGACAAATCCTCCACCATAGAGTAGTTTTGGGTGGGCCCTGCATTTGGGTTGTGAGAAGCTTTCTTGAAGCCACCTTTTGGGATGCATGTCATGGTTTCACCCAACGTCTTCTCGATCTGGAGAGGAAGAGATGGGATTTCATCTTCTTTACCTTTCTCAGAGGTGCTTGGCTTGCTGTAATCATGTGCTCTAGTCGATATATAGGCATCACCTTTCATAATATACACATTCACGGATGTAGAATTACTCAAAGACAGAGGGGGTCCTTGAGTACCCCCTTCCGTGCCTATAGAGGCTTGGGTTATATTTTTCCCATGTTGAAATGGGTTCGTCAACATAGTAGGCTGCTGCTGTGACAATAACTTTTGGGCTTCTACAAGCTGAGGGCACTGGTGAATCAGATGGTCTTCCATGCACAGATTACATGGATACTTCAACTTCCTTTTTCTGGTGTTGCCCCCGACATCATTATTAGTGCGTTTCTTATCCCCCTTACCCTTCTTACATTTTTTCTTCTTTCCATCAGGTTGTTGGGTGGCCTTCAGATTTGTCGATTTCGCACTCTGTACATCCAACGTTTGGGTAGGGGGAACAGTCAGAACAATAGTCTGGTTGGCCGTTGTGTGCTATATATACAATTGCTACAATTGTTTTGTTAGTTGTTCAATGGGCTTTATTTGTACTGAACCAACAATACCATCGGCATGTGGTCCAACTCTCTGTCTGGTTTTATCAAGTATGGAATGTGGTGCATCCAACAAGATTTCATACAGTAGACGAGACTGAGAATAAATTAGCTCAAGCTATTGATCTCTCATGATTGCATCTTCTTCGAAAAACACTCCTGATGTTGCGACGTATTTGGATAACTGTGGGACCAAAGACTTAAGGAACCACTCAAGCAGGAATGTTGGTGGGACTGGCACCTTAATCAAACTCTTCCAGCGTCTCCATTCTCGGATTTGATCAGATATATGGTCCTCTTTTGTTTGTTTGAAATTGGCCAACAATTCTGTACCGACGTTGTATCTCACAAGTAATTGGAAATGGTTTAGGAAAGCCATTGCCAATTCACCGAAGGAAGAGTATCTTGAACGGTCAAGCTCAATATACCATTTCGCAGCACTTCCAATGAGAGTGCGTTGAAACAATCACAATTGGATGGAGTCATGTTTCAAAGAATTAGATGAGCACCGAAGGTGAAAGGTAGTCACATGATCTCCTAGATCTTCGTTAGGCTTGGCTTCAAAATTGGTATGTCTGAAGGCTGTTGGACAACTAAGAGGGGGGTGAATCAGTTGTTACCATGCTTAAAAAATTATACTTATTTTAAACTCTTTGCAGAAACACTTAATGACACTCACAATAGTGCATGGAAGTAAGCAATAGCATATTCAACATCAGTCACACGCATGAGATACACAGAGACAAATATTTCCTGAGGAAACCCATAAAGGGTAAAAACTTCTTTTTCTTTATATGATAAGTAATATTTACATTCTTTAAATTATCATATATATGAGCACCAACTCATAATGAGGCCACAACCTCAGTTTTGCAAGCTGCTACTTGCTGAGAGCACCCACTCTTTGGTTTCTCTAGCACCAACTAGAAGGAAGCACCAACTTCCAATCATACATGCACCAACCTGTAAAACAGAGAACAATAGTTCTCCCTTGCACCACCCTACCACCCTTGTTTCTCTGGCTGCAACTAGATGGAAGCTACAGCTCCCTGCATTCAAGCACCCACTAGAACTTTTGAGGACAACAGTCCTCCTAAGAACCTCCCTTCCACCCTGAAATATACGTTTTCTATCTATAAATTTATCACAGTGATACAGTATTTATTATTTTCTTGCCAAGCTTATCACTATTCTGTTATGCTTCTCTGTTCTCCTGAATCAGTGTCTCTCTGTCAACATCTTCTTACAATTTCTAATCCTCTTTTTTTCTCTGCAGGAGCACCTCAACCTTTCTTCACTGTCTCACTGTCTTGCTGCACACCTCCTTGTTCTTTCCATGCTTCTTCCTTTTATGATCTATGTGCCATCTCGCCTATAAGCACTATTCCTCTTCTGTAACTTTCAGCTGCTGTACTCTACCTCCTTCTCGATCCCAGAATCGCTCTCAACAACAACCACAACAACTCCAACAACAACAACAACCTTATCTCTTCTCTGTACCGTGTACTTCTAGTTTCTGTGCACCTTGTGCATGCAAAGTGCGCAATGCCTCTGCATGGTCACACCGCACCGATCTGCTCCACATATCGAGTGCTCCACCTGATCATCATGGTAACTCTTTAGCTTCTCTAGTGGTTTTCCCACACGTTCAACATCACTGGGTGTTATGCTAAGATTCCTCAACCTCTATGGCAGTTGAGACTCTTCGTCTTCTCTGTCATAGTCAAGCTTATCCTTTCTGTTTCAGTTACAGAATTCAACACTCATCCACCTGTCAATCCCTCTAAGAATTGTCTTCATTCACTAGAAGAAGCTTGGAGACCCTTCAGATCCTCTGTTGATCACACATAGGTCTCTTCGAATCCTCTGGTAGAGACCATCAATGGTTTCTAGTAGTTACACTGGGAGGAGCAACATTAGCCCTCCGATCGTGCCCAAATTCACCTGCACCATTAGATTGACTTCATGGGATCTTGCGTTTATTTTTCCATTTCTCATTTCGGTATTTCAGGATCCCTAAGGTAAATATTTGTTACACTCCATGTCCTGATCCCTGAAACATTGAAAAGGAGCTTGTCCGTGCTAGCTCCTTCCCCCATATTCCACCGATGTGACCAGAGGTGGTAAGCATTGGCTAGTTCGAAACTACATTTCACAATTTCACATTTCGGGGATTCGACGTTTATGTGGTGAAGTGTTCTTGACACCTCCAAGTTCTAGTATCTGAAACTCCGAAATGGAGTTGAATCAATGGTCCAGACCCCTGATGATTCGATGGTCCAGATCTCTTCATGATTTCCCATATCATGATTTCGGCATTCTTATGATGAAGGGTGTCAAGCCTTGACCCCTCCATATCCCGGTATCCGAAACTCCGAAAGGGAGTTGGATCAATGGTCCAGATCAATCCTCGATCCGATGGCTAGGAATATTTCATGATTTTGCATTTCACGAATTTGAGATTCTTGTGGTGAAGTGTTTTGACACTTGACTCCTCCAAATCCTGGTATCCGAAACTCTGAAATGGAGTCAAATCAATGGTCCAGATCAAACCTTGAATTGACGGCTAAGATTGTTTCACGATTTCGCATATTGCGAATTCAAGAGGTTAGGGAACCCCGTTCCTTTGACTTTCCAGTCAGTGAAATGATGATCTTTTTCCATGTGTCCTATGGACCCAACGGTCCATATCTTGTCATGATTTCGACACTTCACAGGATTTCTTCATGCTTGATCAATTGTCCACAATCCTTGGTGATCGAATGGCTATCCTCTACCCCTGAAACTTCAACCTTTGGGACTTTGGGGGAGTGGCGAAGATAAAAATCCCAAAGAAAAGACTTCCAGAGTGAGGTCACTCTTACATCAGTTGATGACATGTCGTGACCTGAGTGGCTGCCATGTGTCACTTAGAATTTTGATTTCCAGTGGCCTGAAATGCCAAATCATCTTGACAACTTGTCATTGTCTGATCATGCCACATGTCATAGTCTTCCACCTGCCCTTTCTGACGTTGTCTGCCACATTCACCTCCTGGATCTGACGACCTAGATCACACCTTGATCCAATGGCTAGGATTATTTTTCAAATTCATGAGCCTTCATTGTGCCTGAATCGGGATTTTGGGGCTTCGCATTTCGCAAATTTGCGAGTTCAAAGGTTGGAGCATTTCATTCATTTGACTTTCTTGTCGGTGAAATGTTGATCTGCTTCCACGTGTCCTGCCTGAAGATGGACGGTCATCCTCCTTTCGGGATTTTGTGAGCCCACTTCACCTTGCACTTTAAAGAATGTGCAAGTTCTCCTGAATCCAATGACAGTTAGACCCCACGCTCATATATAACACCCAATATTTGTCCTCCTCTTCTGTGTGCTCTTCTTGTCTACATTCAGATCTGACGGCCATAGAGAATTCAGGATTGGTGATCCAACAATCACTGTTTCTACTCCTCTGGAGCTTACGCCTCCTCCTAACTTGGAAGAATTTCTAAGTGTCAAAGGCCTCGACCTTAGATCCGCCTAAGATCCTGAGTATGCTATCTCTCTTGAGCTTACGTTGTTCCTATTTTTCCATCGATGCACACTCTGATCCTACCATCAATGACAAGCTCACTTTTCCCATTAAACCTGCCAACAATCCTCTGCACTATCTCTTCTGAACATATCAAGCTTACTCTACAACGTCTTCCCAAAATACTTCTGGTTGCCCGTCTGTTACATTCTTCCGTCTGTTACATTTTTCTTGTACTCATGCCATCTTTGCTGCTATACTTGCCATCAATGACAAGCGTATGTTGCATGTTAAACATTTATCAACAAAGGCAACTTCATCGGCATAGGGGGCCAATGCGGATCGTGATAGATAAGGTCATTAAACAACCTTGTTAAGTATGGAAAATGCAAGGTTCCCAAGAAAGATAGTTTGGGTTGTTGGTGATAACTATGGAAAAAGGGGCCTGAAGTTTGAATGGAACCAGGTTGCCAGGAAAAGTTGGGTTGCTAGCCAGGGTTCTAGTAAAAACCATGTCCATGACTAGCATACAGATTCTGTGTTTGAGGAGACATCAACGGCTGATTCCCCAAATAGGATGTAGATGGTTTGGCGTGCATTACATTAGAAGAAATTTGGGAAGGGTTGCCCCATGTTGATCTCATGGGAATAGGTAATGTGCCTTGCCCGGGGTTCCATTGGTTGTGAAAGGAGTTGCCCCCGATCAACATTCCTGATGAGGGAACTGATCCCTACCAAGAATTCCAAGGTTCTGGTGCGAAAGAAGTTCCTGGGTTTTCCCCTTGTGCAGGAATAGTACCCTGCATAGAATTAGGTTTTCCGTAACTGGGGTTGCTCCTAGTCGAGAAAGAAGCCGACGAGAAAGTGTTATTACCAAACACGTTGAACAAAGAAAAAGGTTTCAAACCTACCAGCATATTATGAGAAGGTGTTCCTTGACTCCCTACTCCAAATGAACTATGGTTTACGTTCGGCCTGGCAGAATGCTGGTGGGCAACACCTAGTGAAGAGGATGAAAGAGGTATATGACCTCCTCCATAAGGGAAAGCGTTAAAGGGAGCTGATGTGCCCCCCATGGGTCCTTGTAGAGGATCATTAGAGCTCCCTGCCCCCAGACCTAAAGTCTGTAAAGTGGAGTAGGAAAGTACAGGTCTTGTACCTAAGCTAGGCATCATGTATGAGAACAGAGGGCCTGTTGCACTCTGTGTGAAAGGAGCAGTGGCCACCACCAAAGAAGGGATCAGACCACTGCTCAAGGTAGAGGCAATCAAGACCATGGTGGCTTAGACTGGAGATAGTGGGTTAGGAGGTGGAACATCCCCTGTGGTGACAGTTGTGGTGGGAACAAAAGAATTCCCAGAAGAAGTGGCAGCGTTTGTTTCCATTGTTGCATGTGACACTATCTAGCGCTCGTAAGGATAAGTCTGTACGATGATGGGCATTGAAAGATTAGTGGTTGGAGTTTTGGATGGACTAAGAGATTCCGCTCCAAGTTTTGAAATGGATGGTTCCTTCGGATGTTGGTTGGGCATAGTTTCCTGTGACCCATTCGCTTCAAAAGACCCTTGTTGGTCTAGTTTTCGCCTTAGTGGTGGCGAGGGTGGCTCTAGTATAACCGGTGGAAGGCCAAGAAGCCTTCATGACCGGTGGAGCTCATGATCCTCCATTGTGTGAGAATATCAAAGACACATTAGGGATTTCTATTCATTCAAAAAAACAACACACACTAGAAAAAGTCCCTACGAGATAAAACAAGCAATCATTAAACTAGTTGGAAGAACAATTACAACAACCAACACTAGAGCAACTTACCAGTGCAAGTGAAACTCGACTATGGAAGCACCCTTCAGGTATACTCTACAAATCATGGCCCTATTTCTATCTTAGGTACCGTGGTATACCCCCACAGTCACCTATGTAATTCCCTAAAATAATGGAGACTAGGTTGCCAGCGCGTGAACAATCACCAGGCGGGTACAGTCGACAGTTGGGTGGACCGTAATGCACAGGGTATCAAGCCCAAAACCTGTCAAGGGTATCGAAAGAAAGTGTTCCAAAAGACAACTGAGGAACTCGAATGGATTCAAGACCCACGAAGCTCCATGGAAAATGATATCGACGGAATCCCAAGACAAGTCCTCTATATGCATTCCCCACTATGTTTGGTCTAGCTTTGGAGGGGTTATCTCTACTACCTTTCCACACACGACCTCATGTTTATCCCCTGTGTTAGAGGGGGTTCCCGGATAACTTTTGCGATACTAGAATTTTAACACTCCCTAGCACAGACTCTTATGTATGTTTTGCAGCCTTGAAGAGTTTCCTCTCCAACCTAAATCAAGGCTCTATCCTAGACTAGTTGATGGACCCTACAAACATAAAGACTAGTTGATTTTAATTAATTGCTAATTTTTTATGGATTTTCTTAAGTCAAAGGTTATGAAAGTGAAACTAGTGATGTTTTGAGAGATGAAAGAAAAGATAAACAAAAGTATGGAAACAGAATAACTTCTTCTTGACAAATTCAGATTTGCATTTTTTTAATTTTTTAACCAACTTTTCAAACTAAATTTTTCCTAATATCTTTGAACAATAAACTCAAAATAGGATTTCGCTTGACTACGAGCTACTTATTTTCCTAAGTAAATAGCCAAGAAATTATGAAAGAAAAACTTTTCCCGGTTACTAACACAAACCAACAACTACTTAACTAAGAAATAAAATATTTTTTTTTAATTTAATGCTCACAAAGCTAAAAGGAAAAATGACGACAAGTAAAGACCAAGAAAACTTCTAGGCTGAGCATAGATCGCAAAGATTTACTGACAATAACACACAATATGATGAAAGGAAACTCTCACACTTGTCTAAAAACCCAATGAAAGAAAAATTTGAGGAAAACTTTTTAATGAAAAAGAAAGCTATTGTTGTAATCAGACCTAAGTTGTCGACTGCTATGACAAAGACCAAGATTAAATCAAGGGAATCCCTAAGAGGTATAACTCTTGATAAGGAAGAGGATGACTGCCTCTCCTTAAACAAAAATTTTCTCAACAGGCACGCTACTGACAGTTCAACAACCAGCTTGTGCACATGAATTGTGTAGGTTTAGAGCATGTGTACATGCATGCAAGCCTTATACAAGATGTGTGTACCTCTACAATTCTTCAAGAATGAAAAAAAAAAAATCAAACACTAGTAGAGACTACTGGTATTGAGAACCAGAGTCCCCTGAAGACTCAAAAACTTACTTTGACATAAAAGAAAAAACAATTCAAGGAAAATTTCATAGAACAAAACCAATCTGAGGTGGTACCTAAGATACAAACTAAAAAAATAGAGACCAGAATGAGATCCAGAAAACCCCTGAGAAGGATCACTTCTGACAGAGGAGAGGATGACTACCTCTATAAAAAAAAAAATCTAAACTCAGACACGTGACAAACACTTCATCAGCTAGCGTGTGCACACGGGCTGTGTGAAGGTAGGGCACAGGTACACGCATGCAGGCCTTATACAGGCTGCATGTACCTCTATGAATTCCATAAAATAAATTGTAGCCAAGCAAAGAAAGCAGGGAGTACTAGTATGGAAGGCCAGAATCCCTACTAGCTCAGACTCTTGCAGAAACTCAGAAAAAATCTAATGGAACCAATTTAAAAATACCAAAAAAGTATCCCCAGAAAACCCTAGAGATTCCCCAGTATGGTCGCCAATTTTGTTGTGGGTGGGAAATCCCTCCTATGGACTAGCACTAAGTGTTTTATCATGCATGAAGAAATGACCTAAAGATTCCTACTTTTTACCATCATCCCATGCCTAAACCCCATTATTCATATGCAAATATAAGGTTAAAAAGATCAAGTTGGCGTACCTTATTTTCTGTGTTTGATGTTGATCCCTTTTCATGCTTGGTCGCTCTTTGACTACAACTCTCCTCCCAATGCTGACCTACATTCACAAAAGACAAACAAAGAAATCCACATGCATTTGATCTATGAACTAATGGGTTATATATTTAATCAACATATAATTAATATTCAAACAATGAAAACCTCATATGGCAGGACGGGAAAAGTACTTCTTTTATTAATCTCACAAGAATACCTTACAATAGTGAGATCGACCACTGCTCCTCAAATCTGGTCCTGGGCTTCTCTTCAATTGTACTCCAACTGCTTTTGAATATGTTTCTTCTTCACACAATAGTTGCAAAAGGTTGAGGCAAGGGGAGTACTAATTCGGGTAGAGTTTATTTACTATGATTTTCCTCCTTTCACATGGGACCCCTACCCCTTCTTTTATAGGCTAGAAAGAGCTAGGTATTTGGTCGAGTGACCGACTATGCATGGTCAAAAGGTTTAGTTAACTTACCCAAAACTATGTGTTTTGTCAGCAACTTTCCATTTTTCATGCCTTTATAGGTACACACGGGTTGTAGTGAGTTAGCTAGCATGTACACGCATGCAGTAGTGGAGCAGGGTGTGTGTGCCTTTAAAAAAGGTGTTTTTAAGAAGATTTGTTTAGTAGTGTCTTGGAAAAGAAGGAATATGAGATGGCCTGATGCCAAGTAATCATGTCTGGTGCAAATTAGGGTTATAACAGTGATGTATTTTATATTAGTGATGAGACATATACAAAAATAGGCGCACTGGCCTTTAACATCTAGGATTTCTGGCCTAGTACAAACATAATCCTTCTAGCTTATAATAACTGGCTCACCAGCCTATAAAACACAACATATGCACAAAGGCTCCCTGGCCTCAAAATAACATGCACTTAAGTTGTTACGCACGGTACCCTAGAATGTGCACACTTCATAATTTTACTGCACAATACATGCGCGCACTATGCCATGAAAGGTGCATACAAAAATGATATCAAACAAATCACCAGCTTAAGTACATTTTCATTTTACATTTACAATTGGATTTGGCCTACGGGTATTACAACCCCCTCCCCTTATTTATGCAATGTCCTCGGTGCATTATTTACACATATACAACAAAATTTTCAGAAATCCTAAAAAAGATGTGGGTATTCTGCCCGCATTGCATCCTCATGCTCCCAAATAGCATCCTCAGGACCGTATCAGGTCCATTGGACCTTTACATGCCCTATGGATCAATTCCATATCTGTTTGATTTTCTGGTCCAAAATTCGTACCGGATGCACTTGGAAAGTGCCTTCTTGCTCCACCTGAGTCAGATTCCAATCAATAGCATGATTAGCATCATGTATATATTTTTTGAGCATTGATACATGAAATACATTATTAATAGACATAGATGTAGGCAATGAAATCATATAAGATATTGGACCAATCCTCTCTAGGATTTCAAATGGCCCACAATAGCGAGCTTCCAACTTTGAACAATTTCCCAACTTCAGGGAGATTTTGTTGGCCTTCACTTTCAAGAATACATGGTCCCCAACTTTAAATTCCATGTGATTTCTGCCCTTATCAGCATAGCTTCTCTTCTTGTCTTGGGAAGCCTTTAAATTTTGTTTTATTTTCAACATTTTTTCATCCATTTCCTTGAGTAAATCTAGCCCAACCATTTCTCTATCTATTGGGTTATCCCATCTTACCGGTGTGTTGCACTTTCTGCCATAAAGTGCCTCAAATGGGCTCATTTTTAGATATGTTTGGTACCCATTGTTATAATAAAACTCTACTAAGTGTAGGTATTCTTCCCATTTTGATGGTTTATCCATCACATAGATCCTCAATATATCCTCAATCACTTGATTCACCCTCTCTGTTTGTCCATCTAATTCTGGATGATAAGTTGTACTAAAATTCAAATTTGTTCCAAATCCATTAAATAAGCCCTTCCAAATATTTGGGGTAAATTTTGGATTTCTATCAAACACAATTGTCTTGGGTATGCCATTTAATTAAGAAATTTCTCTCATATAAATATCAACAATGTTGGCTACCTTGTGAGTGAGCTTAACTGGAATAAAATGGGCAGCTTTAGTAAGCTTATCCACCACTACCATGATATAATCATGTTGCTTGTTTGTTCTAAGAAGTTTGGTGATAAAATCCATGGTTAAAACTTCCCATTTCCACTCAGGAATGAGTAATGGTTGTAGCAAACTAGCTAGGTGTCTATGCTTAGCCTTTACCTTTTGACATTCCAAACATTTGGCAATAAAATCAAGAACTTTTTTCTTCATTCCTGGCCAATAATATTGGCTCTTCACAACTGCAATAGTTTTCTGATAACCTGGGTGCCGAGCATAAGGTACATTATGAATTTATTTCAATATCATATTTTTTTATTCATGGGAATTTGGTACATAAATTCTTCCCCTATACATGAGAATTTCACCATTATCTAGCTTGTATTCTTCAATTTTCTGCTGCAAATTACCCTGCTGTAATTTTTCCACTAATTCCTTGTATTGAAAATTTAATTTTGCAACCTCCAAAATTATGTGTTTCAAATCTGATTGGTACATGCTAATGGCTATAGCATGTAGTTCATGCACTCTTCTGCTGAGTGCATCAACTACTTTGTTCTCTTTCCCCTTGATATGCTTTATATCAAAGTCATATTCACTGAGAAATTCTAACCATCTGCTTTGCCTAGCATTTAGAGTTGGTTGATCAAATAAATATTTCAGACCATTATGGTCTATCCTCACCTCAAACCTTTTCCCCATGAGGTAGTGTCTCCATTTACTCAAGGCATGCACTATCGATGCCAACTCCAAATCATGAGTGGCATAGTGTCTTTCATGCTCC
>SNQJ01S0058546.1:19844-30584 GCA_010110895.2 Picea sitchensis
ATCTCTTGGCATTGTATTGGCTATCTATAATAAGGAAGTTTTTGCTGGGTTTTCTCCCCCATGAGGGTTTCCTAGGATAAATGATGTGTCTCTTGTGATTGTGTATTTCTCAGTGATCCTAATTATGCTATTGTTATCTAAGTGAAATGAAAAGAACTTTAATAATAGCTTAAACCTTAACAGTTGGCCTACTATTTGTGGACATGCTGATCATCATCATGGTCGGGATCACTGTCTTCATTGCGGGCCATGAGACATGATCTCCTCTAGTTACCCCTAGGCATGGGGGGGTAACAATTACCATTTCACATGAATATGTTTTCATACTGTAAAGAGAGATGGTTTGACATTCATTCTGCATGTAGTATTTCAACAACAAAACAAGTTATATATATATATATATTCAAATGTTTTTCTTTTTGTAAGGAATATTGCTTAACTCTTCTTGTGTATACTTTTACAAAAGTGTACTCTACTCCTGACCTTGTCAAGGAATTGAAACTATTTGAACAACCCATATACCAAAGAGAATTTGAAAAAGCTTGCTAATGGATTTATAGCTAAAGTGAGGTAAGGGATTGGGCATGGTCATGTCATTGGCTATGGTAGTAGCGCTTCAAGTTCAATGAAGAGGAAGAAGCTATGAACGTTGCAAAAAAACTCAAGCAAGAAAGTACGGATTGGAAGAATATGAGAAGTTTGATTGAGATTCAGAAGATGAAGGAACATGCAAGGCAACTGGTAACATTGCACATCYTGCACCTTATGCACAAGCTACTACTTTGGATGCAATAATAAAATATAGCATGACTTTGGTGCTATTGTATTTCAATGCTCAACTCTAGAACATTGATCCCAACTATAGGACTATCAACCATGGATTCCCTTGGATAAACATGGGTAGGAGAGGATGGGCACCAAATGTTTCTATGTTGGCCTTCTCGGGACAATGGGGAAACCATCAATACCTACTTGTATTTGGTCTTCTAGTTTCTTATCCTGTTCAGAGTACAAGTGATGCAATTGTTGTTGCTTAGGGTATACAACTAGATATGCTTCACTTTCCATCTTGAAGTGCTAATTCTTTTAGATACATTTCTAGGATATTCCTTCAAAGGAGTGTGTCTTCAACTCTTATCATAAAACCCATAGTTCTTTATGGGTTAGAAGTTTGGTGCCCTAGTTTAGGGTATGTTGATTGGGCATGCATTGAGAGGGTTCAAGCTATCATGCTTCAATGTATGATCCATTGCAAATGGACAGTTCTTTAGTGCAGTGTCCAAGCCAAGTTTGTTTCCTAGCCTCTTCGTTTTGAGAGTATGTCTAGGTTCACTTTCTATCTTCACAGATTCAAGTCTCTGGGTGATTCAGCCTCGGGTCATGAGCAATACCCATATCTAACACTATGTTATTTAGAGAGGATTTCTTCCTAAGGTTTCATTGGACACCGCTGATGTTGGTATTCTGAGACCAATGTGCTTCTTCAATGTATTGACATCTCCATTGATTTGCTTCCCCCATTTAGGTACTCTCTAGACTCCCCCATTGCCTTCTTCTCTTGAAGGCTATTATCAATAGAGCGACTAGAGATGATATTTATCRACAATATATCCAGGTTACATGGACCTCTCCCCCACAACCTCTTAGCCCCAAAATCRGTTTTTGTGGCAAGCACTTCCTAYGGATTGCTAATGGTACCGTCATCGGGCCAAACTATCTCCAATGTCATTTGTCACACAACGTGTAGATTCCACTTGCTAAGTTGAGGGTTTTCTGCCGCTAGTTATGGTTGAGACAGTTCCTGATTGTGACTTCATTTTCTGGTGCCCAATCTATTATACGATCTAGGGGAGGTACCATTATTTGTATAGAGATTCGAGAGGATACTTATCCACTTTCTTCCACTAACCTGATTAGAGATGCTTGGCCCTTTTCCTCCAAGAGGTTGTCATTTTAAATGTAGAGTTTGCAAGGGACCCTTAGGGCTAGCATTGGGATTACTAGGTTGATCACCTCCTTTTATCCCATTCTAAATGTTGGGGGTACTAAGCACCCTTTAGATGCTATCAATCTACACAAAGACARAGACAGGTCARTGAGATGATGCCCTTCTCATCATGCTATCACTAGAATACCCTAGCGTCCTCACCTTCATTCCAGGCATTGTGGATCTACCTTTTTTCAACATTGAGGACCATTTGGTTCTCCTTTCCTGCTTCCAATGACAAGGGGATAGGCACACATTACTAGCTTTCTTTATGCTTTTGGAGCTTTATCAACATTGGATGTTAGGGGAGATTGTAGGGGGCACCTTGGATCCCCTGAGGATTGTCTAGCTTAGCCCCCTTAGCCCTAGACATCCTCTTATGGATATTATTGGATCATGTGTTGGCCCTACAAGGGTGGTGGATGATGATACCATTAGTGCTTTCCACTTCGACCATTGCTACAAACACGTGACAACGCCTATCTCTTGCCTTGGCTTCCAACTTTGGTCTTCATCATTCCTTCAAGACAATTTGTATATGTACTTGGGTCATATAGCTTGGGTTTACCAACTTTGGGTTTATGCTCCCTCTCACTACATTTACACTGTTCACATTGTTTTAGTGTCTTAGTCTTTAGCTACTTTTTCAATCCCTAGGGTTCTCTTTCTACCCTGGTTCTTCTCTATTTCACTAAATGTAATTTCAAGTCCCATTTATCTACTTTGGTCATTTGTGGATATTAATGTAATTTCTTTCGTTCTTCTAATAAAGAGACATAAAGATGATACTATGCTACTCTACCACGAAGCTAATTTGGAAATCAACAACTTCCCACAAAATACACATTGGAAGGCTACTCACAAGGAGACTTTAGGACCTATTTCAGAGTAGACAGGGGCTTCTGTTGGGAAAGTCCTGAGGTGCAAAATGCTGCACTAAATGACCACCAAGAACCCTGCCAATGTGTCAATCCAAGAACATACACTTTCAACGTGGCTTTCAACTCAAAGCATTCCAGAATAATGGTTGCATTTTTTTGTTTATGTCATTGTTAGAAAAGAAAATTTGGTTATCTACTTCAAAAGAGACTTGTTTCTACTGTTACACAAATTTTCCACACACACATCATCTAACATCTTACTGTTGAAATAGAAAAATCAGAACTGAATACTTGCTAAAATCATGAAAATGAAAATGTTGAAACAAAAGGAAAACAAACACAACAAAATGGTGAGAGGAAGGGGGTGGATTGTCCCGTATCACAATGGGGCCAGTCTAGTTGACACAATCCAAGCAGATGCACTTGCCCCAAGAGAACAAACCACACACACAAATAAGTTGCATGAAACTTTAATTCAAGCCTGCACTTTTCTACCTTCCAAGCTGGAGGGGAAGAGGGTTATATAATAGCAATTACAGAGAGTCATGATGGTCCTAGGCTATCTTCCCCCCTACTTAAGCCCACGACTACCTTCTTTCACTGTGACTATAGGCAGAAAAATCTTACTGATTGGTCAACAAACTTCTGTAGATGTCACTAATATGTTAGTTTCTCTTGGTTTTACAGTTCTCTCTCAAAATATGTTGAACTCTCCCCATGTGCCTAGTTGGTTGAGTTGTTGTGTTAATGTATATGGGCTGTTAAGAAGGTGAGAAGCAGGCGAGGTTCTGCTATCAATAGATCATCTCCAAATAACAATACTATCCTTGCTGTTTGCAATATGCCTTGATGGGTAAATGCGAACCTCCGATCTTCTAATGTTAGTATAGTTAGCAAGAATTTCCTTGTACTGCTTTTTCCACTTCTATCCTGAGGGCCATACAAGATCTCCCTTATGATGGTTGTAATTACTATGTAGCTTGGGGGATTTAGTAGGAAAATATGCAATGAAGTATAGCAGCAGGAGAAGGAATGTGCATCGAAGAGCAAGCAATTTTTCTTACGAAGCTACCCTAAGTAAATGGCTACCCTGTTGTAGGTGTGCTTGAATTCTGGCTTGGACATGTGCTCCTGGAAATGCATTTATTGGGATGAATCAGTCTTACACTGGTGACTTCAAGGTAGAAGAGGTAAGGTGTGGTATGAAGGAGAAACCTTGAGCCTTCATACTGCCATCTCTGCTTAAAATTTACTCTCTGATTGCCTATTCATGCCTCTAAAGCACGCCTGATGATTTTCTTATACTAGATTCTTGGTTTTTGAGCCTATTTCCAAGAGGTACAGCAATCTTACGTGTGATGTTCTGGTGTAATCTTCCCATTGTAATGTTTTACTGTGCACAGATTTTTTCTGTCACTTCTGGTCAGCCTGTTGTAATCTCTGCACTTCAGGTCACCTTACTATAATCTCTTCAATGTAATCTATCCACTGCAGGTCACCAGTGTGTTGTTTCCAGCAGGGATATATCACCCGCTATTGTTTTGTGGCTTGTTGTATAATTTCATAAAACATTTGGCAGGTAATAGGCGGGGCACAATAAAATTTCTATTCTGAATTTCTGTTAATCTGGTTTTCAGTGTGCACGGGCATGTGGTATAGGGTCAAGTCAAGAGGTGATTGAACTTGTATTTACTATTAAAATTGAGATCTAGGTTCAAACCTTCCTAGTGGGTATGGACAAAGCCAGGTGCATGTCTTGGGTGATTTGATGGCAAATAAAATACCCCTCATAACAAGGCCACTTAGCTGAAGGACCACTGTAAGTTACTATATAGAGCATTTTCTAAGAGAAAAAAGTTCTTCAGGCTCCAACAACACAATTGTGTTACACTTGTGGCCATCAAATTTTGTCTGACAGAGTTCTGTTGGTAATTTTGGTGCCCTCACGATGCCCTGTCGAATTTCTACTCCTTTGTGTTTAGGTTATGGCCTTTGATTCCTCAGCTCTCTACAATGCCAATTTGATCTACTATTCTACAGATGACGTGTCTTTTTGAACTAGAGTTTTCTTCAATTTCCATGTACCAATCTCATGATTTGTTTGCAAACAATTTTTCTCTGTTTTGCACCCATTGCAGCAACGGTGGCACGTAAGAGAGAGACACTTGTATGAGTACAAGAGACAACATAATTCCCCATGTCTCTATTTCCCTTTTCTTCCTTCTTTTCATCCCCTCACAAAAATCATCCTTTTTAGTGTTTGTTATTATTTCTCTTTCCTATGGTGACTCATTCTTGTATATGGGTGGTGCGAATAAAGTTTCATTCTTTACCCTAAGACAATAATTAGTCTCTAGTATCCTAGCATTGTTCATATCGTTTTTTTGGTAAGTTTTCCTTTTATCTTTTATGTCTCTTAGATAAAGAAACTCATTATTGAACTCTATTTTACCATTGAAAATAACTCTTATTGGTGCATTTTTTGAAGATTTTGGAGCATCCCAACCTTGGCTAAATTTTGTTAAAGCAACACTCTAAGGTACCCAAGCTTTAGTGCTTGGGCTTGGAGACATCACACCCATGCTTAAAGAGACCATGCGCTTGGAGCACTATGGCTAAGGGTCTATGCTTGCCAATGCAAGATGATTATAACTATTTTGTAATGGTTTGTCATTGCTTTATAACTATCAAAATGAATTTATTATGTATATAAAGGTGGTAGATATTCTTAATTAGGGCTGGTCATTAGTTAGTGTTGTAACCATTTTTTATTATTTTATGATTTTTCTTAAAATTTTGTCATTTTAGCCTTGGCAATAAGAAAATGAGGTTGGTAGTTTTAAATTTTTTGAAAGAGTTATTAAAATGTTGAATTAGTTTAGGATATGACCATATTTGGTTTAAATTTTCACTTCTTAATCGTAATTATTTTTTTTTAGGGTAAACTAACGGCTCAATCTGGATCACGGATACAAAATTAAACGATGCATAACAGGTTCAGTTGCATTCGAATGATGAGAGGGTTTAACTTTAACGGATTGGATGGTTGTGATGTTTTTCACACTATAAGCTGATCAAAATATAAAAAGTTTGAGGTAAGTTGAAACCATTGAACGATGTGTACACTTACAGATCTAACAGCTAGATCCAACTTTGGAATGTGATATGCTAGTAAGATAAGCAACTCTAATCATCCGAAAGATCGGGCGATTTGAGTCGAAGAAGATCCAATGGTTGTTGATTAATTTGGTATTTGCATTGCCCAAAGGTTGACAACTACTCACACTTCTGAAAGATCCAATAACGAATATTAATCAGATCTAACAAACAACAATTGATTCAGGTCTAAACTGACTAGAGTTTTAACACTCTTTCACCACCCTAAATAATCCGACGATTTGTAGAGTTTAAATCTAACGGTGGAAAAATAGTTTTGGGTTGAGACCAACTTGTGTTTTAACACGATTTAATCATTCAAATTTTACCATTAATTCATTAAACTGCTTAAAAAATATTGGTTCGATTTGTTGTTTTGTTTCCATTTATTGTCGTTAATGTGATGCAATCTTTAAGGATACAGTGAGTCTAACACGTCAATTCTCACATGTGTGTGCATAATTCTTTGGCTTAATATAAGAAATCATTGAAAAACTTATCATTTGCATTCATATTTTCATGAGACGAAGCATTTGAGGTGCTTGTTGATAACCATAGACGAACTCAGATGAGCTGGTATTCAAACTGGTAAGTACATTTATCTGCTCCACCACTTTGAGAAACCTCTTTTACTTTACTTCATAAGCATGGCTCCTTGTGGGAAATCCATTTCTGCAGATAAGTCAGGTAGTGGTTCAAAAGAGTGAGAATGTCTCGTGGATTTGTTCTGGGATATTTTTGAACCTCGTTCTAACCAAATTGTCTTGTTAAAACCATGGGAATTAGTACATCAACAAACCCTGAGACAAAATGACTCTTTTCCTATTTGGTCAAGTATCCCAGTCCCTGCTATTATACCTCAGGCTTTCCATGAACCGGAATTGGTCAAAACATTTTCCAAGTTATATAATCCATCTAGTTGCTCCATATTGTTTGTAGACGATACTAGGGTTCTGTTAACTATCACACCATAATCTATTTCTTCTATGCTTTTAATACCTACCCCTTCAAGAGTAATTGATAGAGAGGATCACTGTAACCTCAATGGGAAATCCCCACTTTTAGGGATGGATGAAAGTCCAACACAAGGGAGGCGCCCCTAGTGACCTAAAGGGCTGGGTAAGCTAAGGATACAGATAAGAAGTACCCCCCTCTCACTAGTCACTCAAGTCAAAGATGTCATAAGGTTTGTGTCCAAGAAAGATGAAGCAAATGAAAGTGATGAAGCGTACCTGCCCGAAACAAAACAACAATGCATATATATGGCAGTTTCAAGTACAAATATGATAGTAAAGCTTCAAGAGACAGAAAACCAAGTGAAAATATGCTAGCTGATATAAAAATGCAGCAATGAACAAATTTACAACAACATTTAATAAATTGTAACATCTGAAATAAATACTCTTCAAAATTGCTTGAAAAGACAATGAAAATATAACATTTACTAAGCATAATGATAATCAAATGTCATAAGCAATTTCTGAAGTGTTTAGCTAGCATTCAAAGTCAATTATGAAGAAAATTTGCTGCAGTTAGATGGCTGTAGCAAACATTTATAAAAGCATCAAGAAAGTTAGAGATCTAGGTTAAGTTAGTGTTAGAGTTAGTTAGCATAAGCTTGAGAGAATAAAGTTTGAGTATTTGGTCAATCTTCGAACAAGAGAGAAGCAAGAACTAGTGCCTTTTAGGGCTTATGGAGTCAGTTATATCAGCACAATAACTTGGAGAAATAACAATGATTATACTTGTCTAAGAGATAACAAGGTGGAAGCTTGAGAAGTAGCACCTTAAGTCCTCAAGCACCAATCTTTTAAGAGAAGATTCAATTAGGGTGTAAGCAATTCCATGCCCTAGCAATTTCTCCTATCCTCAAACTCTTGAAATATATTTAATGGAATAAGAACTAGACAAAGCTTCTAAAGTGATAACACTTTAGGGCTCTAGAAGTTTGTCTAGACAAGATCTTTTTAAGCACGACTAGCAAAATAAAGAGAAAAAAAGAAGCACCTTATGTTTCTTACTCCTAGGGTTTCAAGCAAACAATTTCATAATCTTCAATATGAATAAGTAAACATACCATAAACATTTAACATGAAATGAAATTGCTGATTTACTTACTTCACCAAGAATAATCAAGCACACAAACCCTAGATTTGCCAAAATTCCACCAAGAAATGATCCAAAATGCATCCAAACAAGTTTCTAAGCAAGTGCGCCTTAGTAATTTCAGCCAACAACCCTTATAAGGTGAAAATTTCAGTCCTCTCTCCTCAATGGGAGAGTTCTATGAAAATGAAATAAAGCCAACCATATTTGTATGGAAAATCCTGGCTTATTTTACCTAACAGCTGTGTATTTTCACAAAACTGAGCCTACATGTCAATTTGCTCATTAAAATTAAAAATAAAATCAATTCTTTACAAAATAACCCTAACAAGGGTGATGTCATCTTTCTTAGGGTGGAATTAGCCTCCATAAAGGTGACGTTAGGCTGAAGAAGCATGACGCTAGGCCTCCAAAGGCGCTGATCCTCGTCCACATGTGCCAACATCGTCGTCAAGACCTCCTCCATTAAAACCAACCCTAGGTGACATCATGGGCTAGGAAGGTGTCCTCTGGGCCTCCAAGGGCCAACATCCAAGTGGGAGGAGGTGGAAATCCATCCTAAGGTCATGTCAAAGTGCCTCCAAAGGCAACGTCCTCTCCCTTCATTGGGAAACTGGTCATCACGATCTTTCCCCAGGCATGGGGTCTCTGCATCAATCCTTGGGATTCAAGCCTTCATGAAGGTCCGAACTAATAATCTCCTCATGAATACCTATCCACTAGGCAAGGTCCTGCAAAGACAAACATGTACGCCCTCCAAGGGTCCATGAGTCACAAGTATCATAACAAGTAAGCCACATCTAATAATCAAACCCCCTCGAACATGTGCATCAAACCCCCCTTTTCAAACTAAACAAATGCTCAAAGACGTTATACAATTTGTCAAATTTAGGTGTGGGAGGGATGTCAAGGCATCTTATTTGGCTAGTAGATCTTCAAGTCAAAAGTGTTTCCTAAGAGAAACCCATCGAGTCATGTATGAGTGTGAGGTGGAGTGGGTAAGGCTTTTGGGCATGGGGTTCATTACATACAAGGGATCGTAGTTTCTGATTTATGGGTGCCTTTTTAGAGGGTGTGCTGCCCTTCGTATGCGATGCAAGATTTTTTCCAAGCCCATTCATTTCCATTAATTAATTACAGTCCAAAACAATTGGGTACTCCAAATGGGTAACATAGAACTTGGAAGGAACTACCCAATGTCACTTGAAGGGAGAGGTACACAAAGTGTGATAGGGGAGAGGTACACTTGTGTAGATCCCTCAACAAGTGGGACGTCTATATAACGTGAAGTTCTCTTTTGCAGGTCTTATTCTTTTGAGAGATAACGATTCATTGTTTCTCAAGACCTCTTGGGTGAGCATCTAAAAGGTTCATAATATGACTTTTATATTTTTCCAACTACTTTCCCCTTTGGGCCTTTAACCCCTTCTTCCCATGAAATGAGGTACAATCCCTTCTTGGGCCAGTACACCCGAAAATCCCAAAAGATAAGGAGACAGAAGGAAAGAAGCATGGAAGGTGATAAGTATGATTGGGAATGGACGATGACTCTTCAAGGTGTTGAAATAATGTAATTGCAAAGAGTATTCTAATTATTATTGATGTATTATTCATTAGATCAATCCACTTTTGTGGATTGATCATGTCGGCTATTGTAAATGACCAAATCCCATTTTGTGGATTGGTCAAAACATAATTGTAATAGCTAGAATAAGAAATTGCCCCCAGAATATATATTAAAGGTCGTTATAACCACCTAGAAGAAGAAGTCGGCCCTGCCAGTGAAAAGACACCTCCACACGTGTTGGAATTGTATAAACAAGGTGGCTAGCGCCTCATTTAGACACACACTCACTTGTTCATTAAGAAGCAAGTTCAGAGCTGCAGTTGGAGAAGGAAGAAGAGAGAGAGAGGCACATTCTTGGGAGAGGACTTTCTGTATTTGTTTGAGTTATCTCTTGGCATTGTGTTGGTTATCTATATTAAGGAAGTTTTGCTGGGTTTTCTCCCCCATGAGGGTTTCCTAGGATAAATGATGTGTCTCTTGTGATTGTGTATTTCTCAGTGATCCTATTTATGCTATTTTTATCTAGTGAAATGAAAAGAACTCTAATAATAGCTTAAACCTTAACATGGTATTAGAGCTAAGCTGAAGAGAGCATCTTTCACAAGAGAAAGAGAAAAACGCCACTGTTGGCGTACATGCAAATTAGGGTTTTTTTTTATGAAGAAGAGTTTCAGCCTCAAAACCATCTAGAAAAGTGCACCCTAACCCAAGGATTTCTTTGGCACCTTCAACGCACCTTTTTGGTGGGTAGATCTCCCGGAAAGTGAAACCCTAGTTTTCACCGGTACCAGAAAACCAGAAAACCAGAAGTACCAGAAAACCAGAAGCACTAGTCCAGAAATCCACTGGTCAAGTTTGAGAGGTTAAAAGTTGTATTTTTAGAAATATGACTGCACTAGCTTACTCGCCTCATCTCAGCGCATCTATCCCCTGGATCAGAATTTCAAAATTTGAAGTTTGAAAAATTAGGGTTTCCTCATAAAACCCTAAGTTGTAGTTGCAGTCTCAAAACCAGTTGCAGTATCAATTGCAGTTGCAGTACT
>SNQJ01S0058547.1:5865-15896 GCA_010110895.2 Picea sitchensis
GATGGTATGATATAGAGTACATCATCCCAAGGTGTTGGAAGGGTATAGCAAGGTAAAAATTGGGATTGATTTCCTAAGTGGAAGCAGTGGACAATAAGAAATATTGGTTTGAAATGCAAAAATGGTCAAGTGGAAATGGGATAAAAAAGGTTCAGATAAAGAAACAATGGAGCATAGATGAGCATAATGACAATGCACAAGGATGCAAGGATCTAGAAGGAATCAAGGACAACTACATGAATCATAATAAGCTAAAATAAATATGCACTAGAATGCATAACATAAGAGATGCATGATGTAAATAATGAATCCAGAATACATGTGCATGAAGTAGGCATGATGATATCAAATGCTTAATGCATATTGATGTGTTTTTGTGCATGTGGACATGCCTGAACAAGTTTGTGGAATACTTTTAGACTGATAGTAGTTTGTTGTTATATGTGAAATAATGATTTCATGATATTTGAATATGACTAATGATAGATTATGTATCTAGGAAATTTTTATAGCATGAATGAAAGTGATGATGGTGTTGTTGTTTATGGTAGTCATCAAAATGAAGACAAATGAGAATGGTAAGAATGTTCATCAAAGGTTGGTGAAGGATCTTGTGAGATTCTACAAAATACCAGTTGATCAGAAAATATCAAGTAATGTAATAACAATCATGCAGGGATGAGTTGGATTTTTTATGATGCATAATTGTTGAAGAGAATTGAGGTAAGAGTTCCCTTAATTGAAATTTGATAATTGAATCAATAAAAGGGAATAAGGCCTTGAGTATGATAATATTATTTAATGTTTGAATGAAATAATGTGAGATTTAATAACGTGTGTGTTATATTGGTTATGAGATCATAACCAGGACAAGTCAGGAGACATATTCCTACTATAAAAATGAATGGAAATAGAGATAGCCATGTGTGAGGCCCTGTTGTGGTTGGATATGGAAGTGTGCCATACAAGTGCTTAATGGTCTTCCCCCATATAACTGATGTTTGTACTGAAGCCTAATTTCCAACACTAAATAGCAGTAAGGGATCATATTCCTAGTGTTGTGTATGGTTTGAAGAGGAATGTATCCAAATGATCAAACAAATAAATTGGGAAGAGTTTGGATTATGTGTTTAGGCATTGGCTAGACCTTCCAACTCACCATAGAGGAATACATGACATGGATATGTGGTATTTCAAAGTCAATGCAAGGATGCATTGTGTAGATGTGGCCATGGGTATTGACACATTAGTTTGGTGGTAATATTTGATTGCATTATGAAAATATGGGTATGCTAGATAATGCATGTGTAAGGAATGGTAGTTTCATTCCATTTAATGTGAATAATAGTTGGAAGTGATTGATTTTTTTTAGAGTAATATTATTCTAAAATCACTTCATGGGATGATTGCAATTGTTGCAATGAGATGATAATGTGCATGAATACTAACAATCTATTTGGTTGAATGAAAGTTGAAAAATTGCAAGTAGAGTGGTTTTCGATATGGAAATGATGTAAGTCTAT
The DNA here is from genome assembly GCA_010110895.2 of Picea sitchensis. Lineage (NCBI taxonomy): Eukaryota > Viridiplantae > Streptophyta > Pinopsida > Pinales > Pinaceae > Picea > Picea sitchensis. The sequence continues at coordinate 7,389 of SNQJ01S0058547.1, forward strand.
AAGGAAGAGCGATACCTGTAATTGCAAGAGCCAAACATTATGAGAAGGAATCTCATGCGTGGGAAATTCGATTTCATATGTAAAACATATTTGAAAATTAATAAGTAAACTTTCTATGATGATATCTCATGATGAATGTATGTTTGTGATACATTTGAGATGATGAATATTGAAACTGGAAAACTCGGGAAGAAGACTAATGTTAGAACACTGGAACCCTTTTATTGCCACATGATGCAAACTACTAGTGGAAGTATGACGATGGGTTTGTGTTCTCCTTGTGTGTAGAATCCTTGGCAAGATGGATCGCCTAAGATATTGTGTAGAAAAGAAGGGACTGTCTGAGCCTGAAGGGTGATATAACAAGGAAGAGGCAACATGATAATGAACATGGCATGGTGGATGGAATCATGAGGGTGTGTCAAGATAGGACAATGAAGTAAACTCTTTCTCATGGCAACTTTGTGAAGCGCAGGATATCCATACAAATAAGTATTGTGTTATGGTTACAAACTTACTTTTGAATAAATGTTACATTGCAAAGTTGAGGAAACTTGTAGAAAATATAATTGTTATATGATAATGTCTATAACATGTATGTTTTCATGATGGTTGTATGGGAATTTCTAAAGAATGAAGACATGGACCAAGTATTTGGAAAGAAGAGCACCAAAAGAAATGGAACTCAAGGACAAAGCCATGGAACGAGTAAAGTCTAGTGGAATTTTTTCAGTTTGAAAGAAGTAGAGTGGAGCTAAAGGATGCAATGTGGGAATCACTTTTGCAACTACTTGACGGTTTGGAGATTCCATTGTGACGGATAGAGTCCCTAGAGAAACAAATTCGAGACTTCCTGATCAACCTTGTGTTGGAGCCCTAGAGGGAAGTGGTACATCCTAGGGACTACAGTGCCGAGAAGGGGGTACACTTCCTTGGGTTGTGCAAGTTGAGGGGAATGAGATCCTGTTGGTTGGAATTATTGTGGGAATTGAAAAATTGCGAAATATGTTGCAACTAAAATTTATAAATCCACATCTATGATACTTCCTAGATGGTTTTGGATTGGAGCCTAGAGTGGAGTCATATAGCCTGAGGGATTTCAAAGAAGAGAAGGGGGTACACTACCTTGGGTTGTGAAAACTGAGGGGAAAGGGAGATTACTAGTTGGAGTTGTTGTCAGAATTATAAAATGTGAAATCTTTGTGTATGATTTTGGGCCAAAGTGCCTATGTATATATGTCTTGGCCAAGGTGCCTGTGTATATATGTTTGGGTTAGAATGTCTATATGATATTAGGCCAAGAGCCTAGCATTTTAATATGTATGTACACCTATAAGGTGTTGTGCACTGAGGACAGTGCAAAAATAAGGGGGAGGGGATGTAATATCCCTAGTTTCAATCCCCACAAATATAACGCGATTGCATAAATGTGATTTAGGCTAGTGAGCCAATATTGTTTGGAAAAGAGCCCATATTGATTAATATGGATGAGGGTCAAACTATGTAAATGGTACATTGAAATAATTAATAAAATAATGATCGCTTGTTGCGATAGAAGAGGGATGGAAATGATGGGGGGCTATGATTCCACAAGAGAGGGGGGATAAAGGGGGATCTAAGGGAATCTCATGTCATTTGCTTGAGCTAATTTGTCATTACCATAAAATCCTCCATTTGAGTGATTATACACTCTAACATTGAATTCATGTAAGAGGGTTAGTGTGTGAGGTCACCTCATAGATTTAGTGACTACGGGTTGAGTACAATCAACATGGAGGAGTGTGAGAGTCAACATGCATGGGAGCAAATGAAATTTGTATAGAAAGAGAGGACAATTTTTACAAGCTAACTATGGGAAGAAAGAGTGGAGTTGAGTGTTGGAAAGAGAACCAACTATGTTGTGCTTGAAGGAAACCATTATCGGGTTGTGTTTATGCTAGAATTGTGTCTCGTGTTCCTATAAAAATGGGTTGTGTGCATCTGATGTATTTCACTGTTGAGTAAATGGCTCGAGAGCCTTGTGAAAGACATTGTGAGAAATCTTGGAGCAGTTGAGAGTTTTTGGAGTTCTCAGCTGGGATATTCCTATCCAACTGAGTGCACTGGAACCTTGGAGAGAAGTAAGAAGGCCCAAGGGATTGTGTGTAGTGAAGGGGGATCCCATTCCTTGGGTTGTGTAGGTTGTAGGGAAGAGAGTTGGTGGATTGGAACTGTTGTTGGAGTAGAGCTTGGATTTTTTGGATACTGATTTTGGAGAGTGGAAAACCAAGATGGCCAGACCTCCTTGCAGACTCATAGCCTCAACTCGGGGGTGGCTTGTTTTTGTGGTTGGGAGGAACATCCTTCATACACATCCAATTGGTTATTCTATAAACAATTAAGTTTTATGTTGTATTTATTATGATTATTCTGCTATGTAAATGAATATTTGAATGTTGTGTGTTTGTTTGATTTATTGCATTCATAGATTTTTATTATGCTATTAGTTTCATGAGTCATTTTACATGTTGCGTGCAGTAAGATTTTTAAATGGTATCAAAATATGCTAAGTCGTTTTTGTAGTAATGTGTCTCAGCTTGGAGGCTCAATATGGTACAATGCATGGGAAAATATTTGTGTTGAGTTCAATCCACTTGTAAATTTGTTTCTAATAGTGAGTAACAATGCATAGCTCACCCCTTTTTGATCAAATCCTCTTACTGAAAATCCTCTAGGACCTGGTTTTTCCATGTGGATTTCTAGTGTAAACAAAATCTTGTTATCTCATCATGTTAATAGTTGTGTATAGTTGATGTAGTTTTGGTTTTAACCTATTCTTGCATTCTACATAAACCATGAGAACTACAACAAAGATACTTTGTAAGATTAGACCCGTTCATTGATTTAAAACATTAGTTGAGTGTATTGTTAGTTCATTTTTTAACCACACTCTCTAGTGAATCTTGTAATTGCTTCTTGTTGGATTTTCATTATTTTGTGATGGGTTTGTATGAGTACACAAAATTTCAATTAGTTCCAGTTCTATACACTACAACATTCTTGTATTCACCTGTTATTCACTTATTTGATCATGAGATTATAGGTACAATGCTGCCACATATCTTCCATTTGATGTTTGGAGAGAACTTGCACCTTGAGAACATATTTGGAGAGCCTCTATTTAACAAAGGTATGCCTACTGAAGAAAACTCATGATCAATAACAAAGATCAATATTTATTTATGAAAAAATCTATGTTGATGAAATGGAAAGACCATAGGCCTACTGTTTATAGATGAGGGATAAGTGAGACTTTGAAACTGTTGAAATTAGAAAGAACCAAGATAATTTAATCACAATATAAAAATAACCAAAAAAAAAAACAAAAAAAACACCCTAGCTTGACCACTATATGAAAATAACCGAAAGGAGAAAGGAAAAACACACCCTAGATTTTAGGGTTTTACATATAATCTCATCCCTCCATTTTTGTATATGATAAAGAATATTCATATTTCATTAAATCTTAGCTATCCACGTCAACACCTATCCACCCAACTAGGAAATGGAGCAAATGGAACTAAATACATTCACACCCAAAAAAACAAGGTAAGAAGCGCAATACCAAGTAAAAATTTGGAATTAACGAAGATCACAAATGACCCTAAGCTCCATAGATAGATAATCTAAATCTATATACTCTGACTATAATTCAAGAGGAATTATCAGCCATAATTATAACAAGATATCATTCGTAATTATAAGAAAGTTGAAGAAGCTCGACTCTTAATTTAATGGTTTGTTAATTGGACAAATAAAATGTACCAACTTCACATATAAATATTTTACTTCAAAAAATAATTATTATCATATTTAAACTTAAGAGTTGGGCGTTTACTAACAACTTCATGGCGTTTGATGCCCGGGTGATTCTCTTTATATCTATATATTATTTTATAGAGTCAGGTTTATACACATATATGTCTTATTATTTGCGTACTACTGTATATAGTGTTATTTATGGCTTGATTGGCATATTAATTTATGTTGATTTAAAAATTTATGTGAGAAAACACTTAATGCTAAATAAGGAATATATATATATATTTTAAATAATTTATTAGTTGGTAAGTTTAAAGTGTCATTGAAACTTTTATGTTGTTTGAAAATTTAAATTAATGAAATATTTAATAAGGGAGTAGGTTAACTTGGGAGTAAACATATCAAAAAAAAATGGGCCTGAATTCGGTTAAATTTTCAAAAATAGTTTAAATTTCGCATGGATCAATTTGGATTGGCTAAAAATTTAAAAGTTGATCTCTGAAAGACCTACCTGAAAGGTAACTCAAAAGGAAAGATTGCTCCCTAATTAGACTCTTAAAACTAATAACTCGTAAACTAAATTAACAACTTAAATTAAATTGCTTTATTTTTTTATTAGGGTTGAAAAAGCCTAACTAAATTATATTAAGATTAAGTTAATTTTTTTTATACTTTTTGTCTTCACCCGAAGAAGAGATTTGATTTAACCTTCTTCGACCACAACATTACATGTTCCATGACTAAAGTCAAAATAAAACAACATTCGATATAATATTCATACAAAGTAACATAACAAAGATGTTTAGCACATGGAATGCATAGTTGTCCATCTATGTAATATCAAAAGGGAGACGACTAAAAATTGCTTAGAGAAAACCATCTATGTAATATCAAAATGATTAAATATAAATAAATATATGTAATGATTTAAATAATAATAAAAAATCTTATTTTATTATAAAATTTAAAGATTAATGTTTATAATTTATATGATGATAATAGTAGATTAATTGAATAACTAATTTGTAATATAAAAAAAATGGAAAATAGATATATTTTTAATTATATTTTAAGCTTTTTTTTAATCTCATTATCTTATGTTATATATTATTTTATGGAAAATAGATATTTTATTTTATGGAAAATGGAAAATTTAAAAGTTGAACTTCGAAAGACCTGGAAAGGTAACTCCAAAGGGAAGATCGCTCTTTAGTTAGATTCTTCAAACTAAAAACTCATCGACTAAATTAACTACTTAAATTAAATTGCCTAGTTTTTTTTATTAGAGTTGAGAAAACCTAACTAAATTATATTAAGATTAAGTTGATTTCTTTTATACTTTTTGTCTTCGTCCGAGGAAGAGATTTGGTTTAACCTTCTTCGACCACAACATTACATGTTCCATGACTAAAGTCAAAATAAAACAACATTCAATATAATATTCATACAAAGTGACATAACAAAGATGCTTAGCACATGGAATGCATAGTTTTCCATACAATGACAATATTGATTAAAAAGGGAGACCACTAAAATTTGCTTAGCAAAAATCATCTATGTAATATCAAAATGATTAAATATAAATACATATATGTAATCGATGTAATATCAAAATGATTAAATATAAATAAATATATGTAATGATTTAAATAATAATAAAAAATCTCATTTTATTATAAAATTTAAAGATTAATGTTTATAATTTATATGATGATAATATTAGACTAATTTAATAGAATGGGTCTAATGGTTAAGAACATGTGTTTCCTCTTAAGAGGTCACATGTTCAAATCCAAAGGGAGGTAGCACTCCGGCTCCCTGAACTCAATTACCCGAAAAAGAGAATTGACTCGTTAGAAGAGTGGTGGGTTTTTATGTTAAAAGGTTTAAACAACATTTTAAAGTAAGTGGATGATTGAATAGGTGGATGCATATTCACAAAACTTGAGAGGCATGACAATGGTTTTTTGTTTTATTATGCACCACATATTTTATGAAGGATCGTTGTTTAAATGAGTGGATACGATACAAAATCATTTGAAGGGTGGATGCACTATAAACTTATTTGAGGAGAAGGTTTGTGTTCTTAAAAGGGTGAAGGTATATAATATATTATATGTTTTGGTTTAAACTTTTAATATTTTAGATTTTATTTTTTATATATAATATTATTTTTTTATAATATACAATTTAATTTTGTATGTTGTGATTTTTTAGGTGGTTTTGTGTTAATGGTAAAAGTATGGAGTTTAAAGTTTGAGGTGGAGGAATTTAATAGAAAAAACAATTTTGAGTTGTGGAAGCTCAAGATTCAAGATCTGCTTGTCCAACAAAGATTGAAAAAAGACATTGGCATGCAAGACAAAGAAACCAACAAGCATGACAGACGAGGATTGAGAAGATCTGGATACAAGAGCCCTCAGTATCATTCGTTTGAGTTTGGCAGATAAAGTTATGTTTAACATCGTTGGAGAGGAGACAACATCAGGTTTGTGGAATATAATGCAAAGTCTTTACATGACAAAGTCCTTAACAAACAAAATCTTTTTGAAGAGACAGTGGTATAACTTACAAATAGAAGAAGGTACAAAAATTGTCGATCATCTAAATGTTTTCAATATTCTGATTTGTCAATTATCTAGTATGGAAGTGAAATACGAAGACGAGGACAAATAAATTACACTACTGTGTTCATTACCTAAATCTTGGGATCATCTGGTCACCTCTATGTGGTTCAACATAGCAAACACAATTCACTATGATATTGTTGTGGGAGTTTTGTTGTCTAAGCAGATGAGGAGAAGATCCAATAAATATACCTCAACAATAGAAGCAATGGTGGTCAAAGGTCGATCTACAAAAAGAGGGAAATATCAGAAAGGTACATTTAGGTTTAATTCAAAAGACAATAAGGGTAAGGGAAAATTTTGTTTCTGTGGCAAATTTGGACATCTCAAGAAGGATTGTTGGAAAAGACAACAATCATCTAAACATGACTTCACAAAGGAAGCAATTTCAGCTACATGTATGGTTGATGAAGTTTTATCTATATATAGTATAGAGGTTGTGGAGCAATGATGATTGAGTCACCATGAAGAAAAAGAAATGTATTTACTTTGGAGTTGTAAAAATTATCAATTGCATGTAAATGGGCATACATCAGTAAAACCTGGATATACATGCATACCCTTGGTTTATTGGGTCACCTATGAAAATTATAGACATAGATTTAGGTAGATTGAATATGTGGGGGACGGGGGGCGGGGGCATGTATGTTGGGTTAACCTTGACTCGGTGAAAGAGTTAACGAGTTAAATCTATTTTTTTAGGTCAAAGTAGTAATTTTTTCGGGTCCATGTTTTTTGGATAGCTTGTGGTATTGTGTCCATGGATTGCATGTAATGAAGCCTATAAAAGGATTAGTGAACTTCATTGTAAATGGGCCCGGAGGTGAGCGATGAAGGCTTACTGATCCAGGTAGATATAGGTGGCCACCCACCTATTCCAACTGGTCCAAAACAATCTTCTAGCAATTTACTATTTTTAGCAGTTTTTTGGTTCCTAAACTTCCGGGGCCATTTTGAGGGCCTAAATGAATTGTTTTCTGGATTGAGAACCTCAATAATAGACAAATTCTTTGATTGAACCCCAAAATCAGTCTCCTCAATGATACCTTTCCAACGATCTATCGTGCACCCCAAACGAAGATCGTATGTCAAAGTTACGCCCCCGAGAAGTTGATACACCAAACTACCAAAAATGGGGTCCACAAAACTGTTGGTTTTTCATCTTTTGGGGTTAAGGTTTTGGATTTTCTTTATGTTAAAAAGGCCTTTGGAGCCTCATTGTAATCATCTTTTTGCGAATGAGCGTAGTTGTCACATCTATTCTTAGAGATAATATGCTACCATTCTAGCGAGTTCATTCACTCTGTATTTTACAGTTCTGTACATTTCACTCATTAATAGAAATTGTGTATTACTATATCTCTGTGTTTAGTGTGATATCTCCAATATATCTCTGTTATATTATTGAATATCTGATATATCTCTGTACATTTCTCTATTATATCTTCTCTCTCATTTCATGCCCAAAAAAATCTGGATTAGTGGTATCAGAGCATGATGCTCTTGATTGTTTTTTAGTACACGTCCCCGATGAGGTACGAATATAGCAAGTTGGATCTCAAGCTTGTCCCTATTGAGGAAAATCTCTCTTTCACACCAAAGAAACCCTCCATGGTGGAAGAAAAGAAAAATAACGGAGCAAAAGATTTTATTAATTTGTTGCTTGAGCAAGCTCTCACATGACAGAGGGACGAAATGATGGATAATTTCTCCCACATCCTTCAACGCATGCCGATAACAACAGACACATATTCACCAAGTGGTCACTTTGGAGGCACCTCTCCTTTCAAGGTACAAGTCAATTTTGATATTCTCGTATTTGAAGGTTAGATAGATGCAGATGCCCTAGACAAATGGTTGAATCTTTTAGAAGGTTACTTCTGTGTTCACAATTTTTTCGACAGGGAAAAGATCACCTTCGCACTCCTTAAGGCTCTCCCCCATGTCAAACATTGGTGGGAAATTTACTGGGAATAAATACCCATAAAGGAGTTTGGAATATATGGGGTTGAGCCCACTTGGGATTTTTTTGTAGATGCGGTCAAGGAACAATATTACCCTGTTGGTAACTATGATGACC
>SNQJ01S0058547.1:33940-48072 GCA_010110895.2 Picea sitchensis
GAGGATATTGTAACCTACACATTGCCAAGAAATAAAGAGTCTACCCAAAGCTGATTGAATTCCAATTATTTCATTTGGGTTTCCAGGGTAAATACTGAGTTTTTGTGTGGCGAATTTCTCTATTGTTGTGTTATTTTGTACTTATGAATTTTAAATTGTCGCTCTATATTTTAAATGGTTGTTGTGTTTACTTATTGAGCTGAGAATTCACTCCCAATTATATCATTGGGGATTTTCTTCATAATTTCACTCCCCACAAGTAAAAGAATAACTCCAATGGATCTTTATTCTTTTCCTTTCACCCATTTCAAACATTAGAAATCTATGGCTATTATCATAGAGTTGTTGCATTTCTTTAGGAATTTTCTAATTTGTTCATGTTTTAAACTATTTCATTGTTGGAGTCATTTTGAAGGGATTCCTCCTTCACTAATTACAATGAGAAGAAGTTTTGTTTATCTCTAAGCTTGCCTAGATATTTTATTGTGTTCATATGCTACCTCTATGTTCACATGAACATTGTACTAGGAACACAACACCGATAGAAGGTGGCATGTGGGTTTCCTAAGGCCATAGGTGGGTCGTATGCTGCCTCTAGCTGACAATAATTTCAAAATTCACTAGACATCCTTGAACTCGATCTTTTTTGGAGTTTGATGGCTGAGTGTGAGTTTTTCATGCTAAAAAATGAAGAAAAGATTAATTTTTATTTTATTTTTTCTCTTTCCATGCATTGGAATTTACTGGTTCAAGTCCATTTCACATTCTTTCACGTGAGATTCACACAACAAACATGCAAACTTTGAAAACAAAGAGAAGATAAAATAATGTAAAAACTTTGAAGTAGAGCTTGTTTGCAAAATCAAATGCTGTTGTTTAAACAAATATGGTTTTGCAATTTGCATGGTCAATAAGCTACAATGGCATGACTAACATTAATAATGGACAACATAATGATGGTATATAAACTTTCCTTTGAAAACTAATGCAGACAGGAGAAGATAAAACATCACCTAAGTTGCATTGCAATATAGCCATTGTGGCATGCACATGCAAACTTGACACAAACATTGAATCTAACATTTGATGGAAGTTGGTCCTCAACCATAAGAGACGTTCTATTTTTTAGGTTGAAAAAATATGCTCAACGACTCTTAGGATTTGAAAAAAGAACTATGTTGTTGCAATCTTTGTTCAAACTTGTCACAAAGAGCATACAATACTAAACCTTGAAAGTGAATGATCCAAATTTGATGCACATGACAACAATTGACTATCAACTTAGGTTCTATGACAACTAGCACAAATAAGGGTCAAGACTATGGACAAGGTAGGAGACATAGTTGATAGCGTGAAGGGACCCATGCCATCTCAACCAGTGTCCACACCTGCAATAACATGGTACCCTCAATATAAACATGGAGAATGTAAATGCATGTTACATGAAAATAAAACATTTTTTTTCTTTAAAAAATGAGAGAATAAAAGAAGAAAAGAGAAACAGTGTGTTAAAAAAATAAAGCATGAAATATTGTTTCTGTAGTGTAATTGAAAAAAAAAGAGACAAAGAGGAGAAGCCAACATTGCGTTTGGGGAAGATGAAGAGTTGGGGATGCTTGTCCTTCTAGCTTACCCCCCAATTGATCTATTTTCCTATTTACACTTGTAGCTCAAAGGAAGAATGGTTATTTGGCTAAGAGTGAAACAAATTGTTGTCCAAATTCCAACTGAAGATTGAGAATGTACAAAAGATCTTGAGGATATTGTAACCTACACATTGCCAAGAAATAGAGAGTCTACCCAAAGCTAATTGAATTCCAATTATTTCATTTGGGTTTCCAGGGTAAATACTGAGTTTTTGTGTGGCGAATTTCTCTATTGTTGTGTTATTTTGTACTTACAAGTTTTAAATTGTCGCTCTATATTTTAAATGGTTGTTGTGTTTACTTATTGAGCTGAGAATTCACTCCCAATTATATTATTGGGGATTTTCTTCATAATTTCACTCCCCACAAGTAAAAGAATAACTCCAATGGATCTTTATTCTTTTCCTTTCATCCATTTCAAACATTAGAAATCTATGGCTACTATCATAGAGCTGTTGCATTTCTTTAGGAATTTTCTAATTTGTTCATGTTTTAAACTATTTCATTGTTGGAGTCATTTTGAAGGGATTCCTCCTTCACTAATTACAACAAGAAGAAGTTTTGTTTATCTCTAAGCTTGCTTAGACATTTTATTGTGTTCATATGCTACCTCTATGTTCACATGAGCAGTGTACGAGGAACACAACACCGAGAGAAGGTGGCATGTGGGTTTCCTAAGGCCATAGGTGGGTCGTATGCTGCCTCTAGCCGACAAGAATTTCAAAATTCACTAGACATCCTTGAACTCGATCTTTTTTGGAGTTTTATGGCTGAGTGTGAGTTTTTCATGCTAAAAAATGAAGAAAAGATTATTTTTTTTTATTTTTTCTCTTTCCATGCATTGGAATTTAGTGGTTCAAGTCCATTTCACATTCTTTCACGTGAGATTCACACTTATAACTTGAACTATTACCTTGACATATGATTTAGTGCATGAGCTTGATGATATTTGGAAATGATTTTGGTAGAAGGACAAACATGGATCACCTTTCTCTTTTAATATTGTTTAACATGGTGAGTGTACATGGAGTATTGGTTATCTTCTATTTTCATTAAGAAGTGATGTTTCCAACTTTGTTCAAGAAGAATCCTCACATGAATTGTGGATTGTCAAAACCGTACAAGGTTCCATGTTGGTGAAGCAAACAAGTTATGAGCTGACCATTTACGGATCATATGGTATTAAATCCCAAGTTTGAATATACTTGGTGAGACCTATATGGTAAGTACTCATAGTGAGTATAGGAGAAGTAGACAAGAATTTTTGTTGGGGCTTCAAAGAAGCAAAGCACTAATAATAGCAGGGGTTCATCTTGGAGAAGATCAAGAAGAATATCCTCGAGTAAGGTTGGATCGATTAGAGCAAATCATTTCCACACTTACAATGATGGTAACATAACTACCAATAGTTAAGGGGATGGAAACACCTTCAACAAATACTGAAGATAAAGAACAAAAGGCTAGCCTAGAAGAGTTCAAGAGAAAGGAGAAACATGAGTCAAATATTAGGACTAAGACAAAGGTTAGAGAATACAACTATAACAAAATGTCAGTTCCTTTCCATGTAGATCCCAAGGTGGAGATCAAGCCTTATGTTGGAGAAATTGATTCCATCAAATTGAACCAATGGCTAATAGATGGAACTGTAATTCGGTGTACAAAAAATTATTAGAAAGAAGATTATTGTATTCACCAAACTAAAGCTTGAAGGCTATGCTTTGGCATGGTGGGAGAGTGATGAAGCAGGTAGATCACTAGAAAATGAACCATTGATGACCGATTGGGAGGTGTTCAAGGACATGATTAAAGCCTAATTTTACCCAATTGGATATGACGAGAAACAATAGATTGTGTGGCACTACTTTAGGAAAATACAGGGGTAGTTAGTCTGGGAATTCACTACATAATTAAGGAAGAGAGCATTAGAAATAGGTGTCTGTAACACCCTATTTCCCCCCATGATTGTAATTATGCTAAGACTTCATATAAGGGCATTACAGAGCCCTGAGGAGTTGTGAATGAGTTCTCATAGAGAACCAAAAAGAACACAATGAGTTCCATATGAATCATGGTTGGATGAAGCAGTGGGGAGGAGAGTCACCCGCTTTTCTCTGAGAAACAGAGTAGTTGGGAATTTTTCATGAAGAAAATAGAAATATTTCCCAAAATTAATGGTCACCCTGGAATAGAGAAGACCTAGATCGATATTGGAGCAACATAGGGTCGTGGCTTGGTGCTTACTGGAAAGAAACGTGCATTGGTAAGGGGAAGTCATTGAGGGATTGTTTAGTAGAGAAGGGAATCCCTTGTGCAAAGGAAATCCATTTGGGAATGTTCTTGATAAACCCGTGGAGATCCTAAGCTTAGTGGGAAGAGGGAAACTTTTGTTGTGGCTAGTTGAGAGGAGGAGAGTAACCTCCCTAGACAATTTATCTGGCTAGACCGACAACTTAATCAATACCCTTGTGATATCATGGCTTGGCATAGGGGTGGCATGTTGTAGGAACGCACTCTGCAACATAGCCTAAGGTTGGGAGGAAAGGCATCCTCTCTCAGTTAGTTGCATGGTATGATATTTCACTGAAAAGATAAGTGTTTTAGATTAACATGTTTGATTATAATGCAAATATATTGTTTTATGGTTTGTATGATGAATGTGAATATATGAAGGAATGGTTAAATTCCTAAGTAAAATGGATTATACATGTTTGTTTTCACTGTTAACCTGAAAAATCTATGTAACCAAGTAGGAAGTGCAAAGGTAGGGTGTACCCTGTGAAAAATTGCAAGCCTTTGAAACAAAAAATTGCAATACATAAACCTTCATCGATTGTGTAATGACAACATAGGTTTAAACCTATGATTTATGCTAGTCTTTGAGTGGAAAGTTTGTAAGATATGAATAAAATATTCACTTGGAGACTAACAAGAGAACCATGAAATTTGAGGAGAGTTTCAAAATGGTTAGGGAGCATCAAGCCCTGTGAAACCTCTTCCTTTAAATGGAAAGTTTTTAGGATATGAAAATCTTCATCCAAGCCCATGACAAAATTTCCCTAGTCAGTTTCTTAGTAAGGGTGTGAGCCAAGAAGGTCCAACAAAACCTTAGAAATGACCTAGAATAAACCTTGAAATGGTTACTTGTCCTAAATCAGACTGCTAATTGGATGAAAACATGTGTTTTAAGTCAAAGGGAACCACTGTTGTTGAATTTGGTGCAACGAGTAGATCCCGACTATCGGTCGGAGGATGTGGCTGTCATAATGGCCTATTGAAAGGTTGTATCAGGAATTATATGGATGAAACTCTGAGTTAGTGACAACCATTTAACTATCAGAGGATTAGATGATGAGATTGTGACTGTTGATGTCACATATAGGTCTATTGAAAGGAACAATATTGAAGGCCATGATAAAGGGTACAAGATAGGAGTCCGAAGACAGGGAAGTCTGAGGACCATTGATCCGTCAGATATGTCCTGTAGGATCTCAGTTGTTTATTTACATAGGATTCAACCTAAGGGAGAAGGCCTAGGAATATTAAATGTTGTGTAGTTGTAATCCCTGAATGGGTTTAGACCGACAAATGAGGTGAATGAGGATCATCAGATCTATCAGAGCATATGTGTTCGAAGTGAATCATTCAGGGAGTTTCATGGCACTGGGGTGAATGTGCTTAGATGGTGATGGGATCYGAGAGTGAAKGAGGATTGTTGATCAATGAAGGGAAACATGTGAAACTTARCCATAGGATCATCATGGGTCCCACTTGATATCCTAATGAGTAATTAGAGAGGTGGATGATAACCATTATATAAGTTGAAGAATCAAATGGATTGGGGCCATTCCTCTCCAAGTCCGAGGTCTATTRGATCTAAGAAGGCAATCCATCAGAATGGAGTCGTTGGAGAGGATATTGATATTAGCAATCAGGTACTCTGATGGGAAGGAGTCTGAATTGCTATATATCATTGATCTAGTGGAAAGAAGTAACTCTAGCCCTCTGATTAGGGGCATATGGATCCATTTTCATTACAATAAGCTCTGTAGAGGGGTTTTCATTGGCAACTTTGGGGATTGAATAAGTAGAATTTAATACAACAAATTTTGTGATAAGAGAAGTTCTCATTGGAACATTGATGACTTGAACTATCACCTAGACAACAGAGGAAAAGTGAAAATCCCACCATTCTAAGAGAGAGTTATGGGGTTGGGTGTTTTACAGAGTGGTATCAAAGTGAAGTTCAAACTCTAGGCTAAAATGGGTCACCAAGATTGCTTGACTATTTATTAAATCTTGTGTTTTACCAGAATGCATGTTTAAACCGTTGATGTAATGGATAACAATGGTTTTTTATTTAAACACATAGCAAAAGCAGAGGTGAATGGTGTAGTGTGGCATGGAAGACACCTCACATCTCATAGATGAGGAATCTAATGGTTAGAGGGCTAGAGAAACCCCTCTAGATTTGGTAGCCACTGTCAAAAGTTTGAAGGCAGACAAAAAGAGGCTTGTGAGAGATCAGTGATCTAGGTGGATATCGGTGGCCACCCACCTTTTCCAACTGGCTCAAAACAGTTTTCTGGCAATTTTGGCAATTTAGTATTTTTAGCAGGTTTTAACTTTCGAGGCCATTTTGAGGGCCCAAATGAAGGTTTTTCGAGATTGATGTTCTCAATAATAGATGAAGGCATGATTGATCCCACAAAATTAATATCCTCGATGAGACCTTTCCAACGAGCTATTATACACCTAAAACAGAGATCGTATGAAAAAGTTACGACCCTAAGAAGTTGATGTACTAACTTACCCAAACGGGGCCGACATGACTTTTGGCGCTTCATCTCCTAGGGTTAGGTTTTTGGATGTCTAGGGTTTTTGGCATTCCTTTTTATTGTAAAAAGGCCTTCAAAGCCTCATTGTAATCATCTTCTTGCGAATGCGAGTAGCCGTCACATCTCTTCTCAGAGATAAGATGCCACCATTCTAGCGAGTCTTTCACTCTGTATTTTTACAGTCTCTGTACATTTATTTCATTAATAGAAATCATGTATTACTATATATTTGTGTTTATGGTTGCATCTCTGATACATTCATGTTATATTATTGAATATTTGCGATATATCTATTCATTTCTTTATTATATCTCCACTCGTATTTCGTGCCGAAAATAATCCGGATCACTCAGGCTAAGTAGGAAGAAATTAATGAAGTGTTACTGCAAAGCTTATCAAATATTCAAAAGCACCTACATCAAGGCCTAACCACTAGTAACACAAAATTACAATAATCAGAGAGGTTAAAAACCCCATCAGATGCCCAAAAGAATGGATTAATCCATAGGAATGTGGGAAGAAGTTCTTTCAAGAAAATGCATCGAGTTGCAAGGAAGGTTCAATATGGTGGAATCATTTCAAAAAAGTCATATAGTAGGAAGTCCACTTCTGAAGAACTGTCCAACAGTGACACCAGATCGAGTGTTCCTAAGAATAAGAGGAAGAGACATTCACAGAGTTCTCTGACTGAAGAATTCAAGAATGATAAGCCACCTACTTTTGATGGAGAAATCAAGAAGGGAGAAGAATCTAAGGCTTGGATGTTGGGTATAAATAAGTACTTTCGAGTACATAATTACTTGGAAAATAAAAAGGCAAGTATTTCCATCTTCAAAATCGATGGAGGAGATTCCATATGGTGTGAATATCTCAAGTAAGTAAAAGGATTGAAAGAAAGAAAACTGACCTAGAAGTAGTTTGAGAAGTACTTCAGAAAACATTACCTATAGAAGAAATATTTTGATGATAAAATTAGGAATTCCATGAGCATAAATTGGGGCAACTGACCATGGATGCTTATGCCAAGAGATTCTTGGAGTTGTTGAGGTATGTTCCTTACCTCAAAGATGAGAAAGTAAGGATACAACGTTTTCTCAGTGGATTTCCACAGTCCTGCTAGGACATAATTGAATTCAATAATCCCAAGATGTTGAAAGACACTATTAGGAAGGCCAAGTGTTTCTATGATCATTCCAAACATAAGCAAGATCCTTCTAAGGAATGGAAAAGAAAGGATATGAACGGATTTCAAAAGAAGGGATTTAAATCATTTCCATATAAGAATCCAAAGAAAGGATCTCATTTTGGTGAATTGAGCAGAAATGTGCATCAAAAAAAGGTTCCATCTCAAAGTGGAAACATGCCAACATAATAATTAAGAGACAAAGTGGAGGAACCAAAGAAAGGGCCTCTACAGTCTTGGGGTTGTCGATAACCATGTATGTTGAGGGATTTTCCTCATAGGAAGCATGATAATAAGAAGTTTTATCATGTTCAGGAGACTACTATTGTCAATGATGTGGCCAGAAGTATGCCCAGGATATATGCAACTATGGAAAATTGGCAAGCATACAACCAAGCTTCTGTAGTGGAGCTGGAAGGTACAGTTTCCAAGCAACCCATCTCTATTTTAATTGACCCTAGACTAATCTTAGTTATGTTTCACCTCAAATTTTTGAAGCACATTCCTTATAGAGAAAGAAACACACAAGGGCATAGTTAGTTCAATTATCCATAGGGGCAAAGAGAAAAGTGGTAGAGGTGATAGATAATTTCCCATTTGAAATGAGTGGACTGCATACTCAAGGAACCTTTAATATCCTACCTTTAAGATCATATGATGTGCTTCTAGGCATGGATTGGCTAGCAGTTCACAAAGAAAAAATGAATTTTTATGATAAGACCTTAGAATGCGAAGATGAGGAAGGAAATGAAAGAATTTTGCAAGGCATTCAGAAACCATTTTCAATTAGAAAAATATCGGTGCCTGGAGTGGTACTAGCATCAAAAGTACCCTACATTATGAGTGCAACAGAATTGGCGGAGGTGAAGTTAATACTGAAAGAGATGTTGRATTAAGCTTACATCAAGCCAAGTGTGTCCCTATGGGGAGCATCAGCCCTGTTTTTAAAGAAAAGGGATGGTACATTATGATTATGTGTTGATTACATGAAGTTAAACAAGATGACTATTAAGAATAAGTATCCATTACCCAAGATCAATGATCACTTTGATCAGCTCAAAGGAGTTGTCGTTTTCTCTACGATTGATTTGAGATCAAGATATCACCAAGTTAGGATCAAGGATGAGGACATCCACAAGCTATATTTTAGAACGAAATATGGACACTATGAGTTTTTAGTGGTTCCCTTCAGTCTTACCAATGCACCAACTACCTTTATGTGCTTAATGAACAACGTTCTCAAAAAATATTTGGAAAAGTTTGTCTTAGTGTCTATGGATGACATTTTGGTGTACTCCAAGACTAGAGAAGAGCATGAAGAGTATCTCGGAATGGTTCTACAAGTGTTGAGATATCACCAATTGTATGCTCAGTTCATCAAGTGTTACTTCTTTTAAAAATAAATCTAGTATTTATGCCACATAATCTCAACAAAAGGAGTGGCAATAGATCTTGAAAACATAAATTCAATCATGGATTGGCTTGCCCCTCAGAATGTGACTAAGGTAAGGTCTTTCATGGGATTGGTTGGGTATTATATAAGGTTTATAAAGGGATTTTCCAAGATTGGTCATCCCATTACCTCATTACAGAGGAAGGGGGAGAAGTTTGTATGTGTTGTTTTTCTTCATATGAGATATGATCGATATATTATTACAATGATGAGTGTTCCATATATGGGGAACATATGGTGACCATCCATGAAAGGATGTGTCCCTTGAATAATCAATAACTATTTAATATTTTCATTTACTTATTATATATGATATTTAATAATCAATAATTATATTATTAATTATTATTCTAAGAGAATGACTTCCTTATGTTGTCCAAACATCAACACTCCCTCTTAACAAGGGAGACATTCTGCATCATGCCAAGACTGTCTCTGCAGTATACAAACTTCAACCTAGAATCATAACACTTTTATGTCAGTCTTGGGAGATGTCTCTCTCCCACCTGAACCAAGGAGAAAATCCTTCTGTGGCTCTCGCTTTGAGCCAATTAACTCTCTCTAAGATCATGCTCACTCTGGGTCTGCATGTAATAACATATAGCATCTCGAGTCTTTATCATTCCTTGTCAAATAACCATGACTAGGACAAAGACCACACCAAGAAATTTCACCACAAGTACACACATGTGAGTGACTGTTTTCCTGATGCTAACTGACACGTGGAAATCACTTCAAGAACCTCGAGTCCATATTATTCCTCATGATCAAGGAAGGACTACGTCAAGGCCCATTTACCACAAGTGCACCTTTATGATAAATGTATCTTATCTCCCTTGTTCTGCAGCCCAATCTAGGAGAAGTTACGCCTGATGTTGAAACATCAACACTCCCTAGAGGTATATTTCCATAATAGTACACAACTACTGTCTAGAGACATGCAATCTTTGCCAGTGGTACACAACCACCATAGTAGCAAAATATTTGTCACACATGGATGATGGAACTCCAATGTGGACTTCTAGAGGCAACATCGTCTAGAAACACTAGGGTCAACTCCCATAGTGTGTGACATCAAGGGTAAACTCCCTTGACATGTCCTCATGTGCTCTCCACATGGCACATTGGGATATAAGTGTCCCACTTATTCCTTCTCGAATATTTTTCCTCACGGATCAACTGAACTCAATTCATAGAGGAGTATGATCTAGAGAATGTTTGTCACACATGGCACTCCCATGTGGACTTCTAGAGGCTACATTGTCTAGAAACACTAGGGTCAACTCCCATAGTGTGTGACGTCAAGTGTAAACTCACTTGACATGTCCTCATGTTCTCTCCACATGGGACGTGTCCTCATGTGCTCTCCACAAGGGACATTGGGATATAATCCCAAACACACTTATCCCTTCTCGGAAAAGTGTCCCACTTATCCCTTCTCGGATAAGTGTCATCACACATCAACTCAACTTAGTCACATAGGAGTACGATATAGAGAATGTCCACAGAAGATGCAAACATCAACACTCCCTGTTAGCGAGGGAGGCATTCTCTGCCACACCAAGTCTGTCACATAAGTACTTGAACTTCATCCCGGTTTGGTAAGAACATTAACATCCTACTCATCTGTAGGAAGGTACAACACCAATACTTTCTTCCTCTGCACCATGTCTCAGATGTAATGATACTTGATCTCAATTTGGTTTGATTTGTCATGAAACAATAGATTCTCTGAGATCTTATCACAACTTTGATTACCATAATGAATAATGGTGAAATACAACACATGTTCGAATAACTCTGCAAGGAGCTTGCGAAGCCACACTACTTCACATACTGACATACTTAATGCAATGCACTCTGCTTCTGTTGTGATCAAAGCCACATAAGTTTATTTCTTTCTACACTAGGAAACCATGGAATATCCCAAAGTTAAGCAACACCCGAAGGTGCTCTTTCTGTCCACTGCGCTCCTTGCCCAATCAGAGTCAATATATTATTGCCATATCATATCAATACTGGAAGTATATCTCATACCATGTCCAACTGTTCCTCCCAGGTATCTCAACACATGCTTTGCAACAATCTAGTGTGTCTATATCAACTGACTCATAAATTGGCTAAGTGCACTCACTTCATAGAAAATATTTGGTCTCGTGTTAACCAGATACATCAATTATCCAATCAGTTATTTGTACAAATTCGGATCAATTTTGTCAGAWTMAAAAGAAGACACACTTAGTTTCTTCATATTTKTCACCATTGGTGTAGCCATGGGCTTCAAGTTCAACATCCCAAACTTCTTCAATATCTCAACTATGTACTTCCCTTGACTTAGGAATATCCCATCAGTTCTCTGCCACACCTCTATTCCCAATAAGYAGTGCATCATACCAAGGTCCTTCATCTSAAACTTAGAGGCCAACACATACTTTCATTCAACAAGAAGGCTCTCTGTATCGGTGAGGAATAAATCATCAACGTAGAGGACCAAAATTAGGGACTCACCATTAATAGTATTGTAGTATAGGCTGGGATCGACAACACTTTTTCTAAAGCCCAAAAATCATTAGGTGTCCATCAATCCTCACATACCAAGCTCGAGGTGGTTTCTTGAGTCCATACAAGACCTTCTTCAACCTATACACATGAGACTCCTTCTCATGTATCACGAAACCATATGGCTGCTTGATGTATACTTCTTCCTCAATCTCTGCATTGAGAAAGGTTGTCTTTACATCCATATGATGTACTCTCCAACCCATGGATGTTGCAGGGGAAATAATCATCCGAATAGAAGTGTATCGAGCAACAAGAGAATATGTATCATCATAATATATTCCCTTCACCTGAGAGAATCCTCTAGCAAGAAATCTCATTTTGTGCCTCTCGATGCTCCCGTCAATTATGTGTTTAATCTTTTAGATCCATTTGGAAATCACTGCAAAATTCCCCTCATGTCTGAGAAAAATATCCCACACATCATTCTTCATGATGGACTGATACTCCTCCATCATGGCATCTCTCCATACTGGATGACTAGTTTCCTCCTCATAATAGGAATGCTCAGAATCAATGATGTGGCTCATAATTGTGGCATAACACGAATATCTTTGAAGTCTCTTTCTCTCTCGGAAGGTACCATAAGGAGCTACATGTTATTCTGCCTCCTGTAGAGTCTGACGATCCCATGTAGGTCTCTTCTGACCTACTGCAATATCTCTAGGAACATCAACTAGAGCTACAAGATCAACAAGATCAATTGGATCAATATGCTCAATTTTTCCCCTCTGAATTGTTGGAGGGTGAGGGGGAGAAGGCACCATCTCTTCATGTGTTTCACTATTAATCTCCATGTGAGATCCTCTATATCTCTGGAAGGATACCTCCTTCTCAAAGATAACATCTCTTCTCACCTCAATTTGTCTCTGACCAGGGATTTATATATGGTATGCCTTCGAAGACTCACTATACCCCACATATGTACCCTTTCTTCATGATGGGTCTAGCTTGGTCCTTTTCTCCTTGGGTACATGAATGTATACTGGACACCCAAAATATCCTTAAGTGTCCAACCTCAGTATTCACTATGGTGAAGGCCTCCTGGGGAGTCATGTTCCTCAAAATCTTATGAGGACTTATGTTCTGAACATACACTGCAGTCATGTATGTAGTTTATATCCACATGAATTGAGCTAGTTTATCCTACAAGGGGTGTCTAGTCCCTTGGGGCTGATCAAGCTAAGTCATCTTGGACCATATTTTACATATAGAGGTTTCCTCATGAAACCAATTTCTAAGATATATCGAGGTTCCCTCATGGAACCAATGTCTCACAAGACATATTGAGGTTTCCTCATGAAATCAATGTCCTGGTTCCTTCATCTGACCGTCTGAGGCATGTCAGGAGGAGGTCCTCTATTCACACATGCCTGAGGTACCACCAACATCTCCGTTGTAAGGTCTTTTATTCTCACATGCCTGAGTTCAGATAAGAAATAGGTGTATGGTAACAGTAACTCGAGGTCACTAATAACATTTACCTTTGTTGCAAATCTAACACTTTGAATGCCAATGAGGCGATTTATGTTTCTCAATTTCTAGTACATCACTAGAATAAAACTATTGGTTATAACATTCGATCATTCATCGCTCCATATTTCAATGTCACTGGATGCAACATCACACTACTTAATCAGACGATCTTTGATTTCCTTAGTTAAAACATCTTTTGTTGGATTACTGAGAGAGGGGGTGAATCAGTAATAGAGAAATTTAATACCTTTTAACCATAAAATGAAATTTTTATATAAATGTAGCATTATCATCCAATAATTGCAGAGTAAATAAACAATGAACAAATGAGAAATCATACACATACACAATACACCAATGTTTTTACGTGGAAACCCAAAGTGGGAGAAAACCACATAATGTTTTTTTCTTATATGTCTTTAATAATTACATTCATTGGAAGCACCAACTTATTTTGTTTTCCAACTGCAATTGGAAGGAGGCTCCAACCCCCTAGTTTATCAGGATACAACCTGATGGAATATCCAACTCCCCAATTCTTTGGCTACAACCCTCTATGTTCTCCAGCTAAAACCTGAAGGTGGCTACAACCACCTGTCCTTTCCCCGTCCAACTGCCTTCAAACATAAGTAGAATGATGGAACCATTGTCACACTATCACTGTGAGATATACTATTGTAAACCTGTTCCAATCAACCTGCACCAAACAACCTGTAACAACCTATACCAATAACTTGTTCCAAGATGTACCATACATCAACTTGTACCTCAACCTGTACCATAAACAAATGCATCAACCATACACCAAACCTGTACAAATAACCTATCACAATAACCTGTCCAAACAACCTATCACAAAAACATGTCTCATCAATCTTATCAACCAAATCAGATCTACTCACCAAGATCAATCACCAAGACAAATATCAACCATATGCACAATATCACCAAGATGTGCATCAACCAAGCATAACACAACA
>SNQJ01S0058548.1:0-11566 GCA_010110895.2 Picea sitchensis
AAACATTGCAAATTATAGGTATAGGAGTTACAATAAAGTAAGAATGTGGCTAGTAATTATTCATCTCCAAATCCAAATCTATTTGGCAGGGACTAAGCTGCCATGCAGCCCTTGTTGTAAGTTAAGATCAATAAATCTTATTGACAAAGACCTCAAACTTAATGAGATTAATAAATCTTATTGACAAAGACCACAAACTTAATGAAATTGAGAGCTGTGCGTCATCAAGATTCCTCTCCTAGTACAGTCTACGTGGAGTTCCTTTTGTGTTGTTCTTTGTTTTGGATTATTCCATTTTCATATTATATACTATATGTTAATGGTTGGTTCATTTATTGTTATATTGATATGACACAATTATTTGTATTGTGCTTTGTTTATGTAGATTTTATTTGTTTGAAAATTACTTTGATATTCCGATTGGAATTGGGCAAGTGTGAGCGAAACTGTGTCCTGGGCCCAATGGTAACCGAACGAACGCGATAAATCGCCAGGGACGCTTCTTTCAACACCTCTCAAACACCTAAGAACTCGAACCAACCTTTCTTATTTACGTGAAAACAACATCACTGATAGTTCAAAAGGAATGATCCTTCCCCTTGCTCGAATATCTTTTCCAGTTAGACTCGACCTACTTCCGCACTCGAACAATCACTCTTAAGAGAGAGACCCCGAGCATTTGTCCAATACCAAATCAACATAGGGAGGGATAACGGAACAAAGGTTAAGACATTTCAGACGGAACTGGATCGGTCAATGTTTCAATGATGGACACCTGGGAGAGGGGGATAGAGACTCTTCTTTTCAGGTAAGGTTTTATATATTTCAATTTTGTATTTTTTAAACATAATATTATATAATAGAAGAGATAATATTAATTATATTTAAAGTTTTTTTTTTTTTGGTTTTGTTTTAGTTTTTTTTTGTGGTTTTGTGTATATCATTTGCATTAAATTGAGGGCTTTACTTATCAAGGGACATAGCATTTTGAATGTAGGTTTTATTCCTCTGTCATAACTTGTGATCATAAGAGAGAGCGGATATATAAAGTACTCTAGTAAAAATGTAGTTATAAAGAGACCATGAAACCTTAAAGATTTAATTTATAACAAATAAATAAAACAAAACTATATTATTGTCATTATTACAATAATTTGCCTCAACTTTATTTACATAACTAGTTTTATTATAATTTTTGGTGTTTCTTTTTTAAGTTAAAATTATATATATAATTTAAAGTTCCAATTATTTGAATTTGAATTTTATGTTGTTTAGGTTTCTATTGGAAAATTAACTATTTTGTTTTAAATCTATGTAATTTGTGCGGTGAAAATACATCGTTAATATTGTATTTGAATTTTATGTTGTTTAAGTTTTCATTGGAAAATTAACTATTGTATTTTAAATCTATGTAATTTGTGTAGTGAAAATACATCATTAATATTGTATATGACATTTAAAGTTCCAATTATTTGAATTTGAATTTTATGTTGCTTAGGTTTACATTGGAAAATTAACTATTGTGTTTTAAATCTATATAATTATATAATTTGTGTGAGAATACATGAAATGTAATTTGTGTTGTTTGTATCATTTGTGTTGTAAATCAAAAACAAAATGAAATGTATATTATATTTACATAAATTTTATATTTTTATTTTATTATGATTTTAAAAATAATATATATTATATTTACATAAATTTTATATTTTTATTTTATTATGATTTAAAAAATAAATCATTCAACGAAACGATCCGATTCGAGCCGCCAAAAAAACCAATCGAATGAGATCAGCATCCAACCCCTAATAACCTTTCCTTTAGAGGTGGCACGAAGTAAGTCGGTCCCCGGCGAGCTCTATCAGCTTCGCTTATGTCACTCTTACTCCATGGGATCATTCCATCGATTAAGTCAATTCATTGCTTAATTGATTTGCACAATTTAATTTATATAATTGATTAATAATTGTGGCTTGCAAATGATTATTTTACTACATTTTAAATAATATTAATATTACCATATTTTAATTATAATTTTAAATTATAATAATTTTAAACTGTTAAATATTTAATAATATTATTTTTTCTATTTAGTTTAATAGGTTTTTATTTTATATTAATATAACCTAAATATGTTTTTAGTATAGTCTAAATATATTAAGATTTAAATTGTTTTTTCATATTTTTTTTTTATTTTAAAAAAATTATTGTAATTATAAATATCAATTATTAAGATGATAATTTGAGTGTAATAAATTAGTAGACAACAGTTTAATAGAGTTAAGGTTAGAAGTCTCTTGTGTTGCAAGCAAAGAAATCTTATACATCAATTTATAATTACTATGTAATAATTAATATATATATATATATATATATATATATATATATATATATATATATATATATTCTTTTCAATTTATTATGATTTATAGAACAAGTTAAACAACATGGAGAGACAACATGCTACCCTAAATTGATTTGGAATCAAGTCATAACCACCATCTGCTCAAGCTAGGATGGCATGAAGTCTTGGGTCTTGGCTAGGCTATTGGGGAATCATGGAAGAAACTATTTTGGAGAATAAAGATACTATTAAAAATGTAAAAGTAGGATAAAGAGGAAAAAAGAGGAAAATTAGGGTATTATAAAAGTGTAATCAACCATAATCTAGAAAAACAAAATTATCTGCTCTTTTTTGCTAAGTGTAAAGAAAAATAAGCATTACTAAGATAGAACAAATTCTGAGGCTCCATAGTGAAGGCGTTGGTCAATTCCTAGAGCCATGGGATGAAGAGTGTGTCAACTTTGTGACAATAAGAAGGTTGAAAATGAAAAACCTTTTAGATTGTCCAGCTTGTACCCATGTTAGATCTCATTTTTCAAAATATTGATCCTGCCAACCTTTCTAACCTCTTAACTCAACAAAAGGTATGGTGATCTCGAGAGCTTCTCTTGAAATGCTGAAAACCTAAGAAACAAAATTCTAAAGAATCTGTGTCAGTCCTTAGCGTCTTAGGGTCTCCATGGACCAGTGGGAGGCAGTGGACATTAATCATCATCATTATCATCATGTTATTCTACAAAATTATAAATTGAGTTTTTAAAATAAAAATATTAAAATTTAAAAATAATTAATTTTTTTTTTTTTTTTTTTTTTTTTTTTTTTTTATTATTTTTATTTTATTGTATAACAACTTACTCTTTTGTTTTATTTTAAAATTATTTATATATTAATTTTATGTCATTTTCTAAAAGCATTGATGCTCTTTTGGTACTTATTACCAAAAACTTTCATACTAATTTAACATTATTTTATTTTATCACACAGTAGCTTAATTAATCTTCACCTCCATCAATTTAACCATTCGTACATTCCCCATCAAAGACATGTGTGTTTCCCATCCTCAACTTCCTCAGGTTCAGTTGTCCCCAGGCAGACTGCTCTGCTGAAGCAGCTTAACCTCAGAGGATCCAATTGGATGCCCAACAATGCAATCTCAAACAAAAAAAAATTATGACGTTTTAAGTTTATGTATCTTTTCTGTAAATTAATACCCTTAAAAACATAACATTGAAAATCATCTAACTACAATTATGAACTTTTATTATAAACATTCCTCTATCAATCCTCGTTATCCCAATTTGTTTACTATGAAAAAGATTTGATCCCAATTTTTAATAACATCTTTATTAAAATGGATGTAAACTCTATCCTTTTATGGTATGTGATTGGCATTTTGGGAAAGTGATCGGCTACCAACTCTTGAATTACCAGTTTTTTTTCTGAGTTCTGATTATGCCCAAAGATCCGTTCTCATGGATAGCTGCAATTGTGCAACCTCAGGTGGCCATCGTGACCATTTGAATAATCCTTCTTTAGTGGCGATAATCTGCAATTTATTAATATTCTGATTGGGAAGTATATAATAGTCTCTGAATAGTTACCAGTCAAGTAAATCCCAAATTGATGAAAGACAGCATCAGGGAAAGCCATGGAACGTTATCGTTTGGGACTTTCTATTTCTGATAATCTGTTCAAAATTGAGCGTGATTCGGAATTAGACTCGAATTTCAAGATTGCATGGTTTTTTTTTTTTTTCTCCTTATAGGTTTATTGCAACAAAGAGTCTTAAATAGTGACTTGATGACAAATTAAGTGATTGGTTTAGGGTTCCAAAGATCTTTTCGTTTACACATGCTAACAGTTAGATCTGATTTGACGATATGGTATGCTAACTGATCTGAGAATATTCATATGCTATTTGATATCACATAATGGAATCAGTCCATGTCCGAGTATATGATATTAAGATGTATGTATATGTTTTGTTACAAGTTCAAATCTATAGAGGAGGTAGTGTATGTACACCTTTGTAGATTTTAGCAATAAACTGATTGAAGTGATGAATTTTGCATATGTTTATTACACATTAATCTAATCTAAGAAATGACCTCTTTTCATAGATTAAGTAACTTTTAATATATATATATATATATATATATATATATATATATCTACATATATATATATATTTCACGGAAAAACAGTTTCATTGTTATTCTGGTAGAATTAAATGAAACTTTCTGTCTAAAATAACTTGGCATTCAATCAAAAGATCACGAAGTCTTGCCCTTGCTTCCTTCCTAATTTATACAAAAGTCAAGTTTTCTTCCTTCTACAGTGTACAGAGAAGTCATCCTAGTGTTATATAGAGGGTTTGTCATATAATTGTAAATGGAAATATACACACTAGAAAATATAGAAATTTCCTATGTTTACAACAGCTTCTTCAAAAAACTCTTCATAAAAAAGCCACCTTGGTGTGTCTTTGAGAGCCATCTTTGATAAGTTGTCTACAACTTTGTTAGGCGGTATCTATGGATAATGCAGTTTGATAGGATCAAATCAATAACTTAGTTAGGCCTTGTGCTCCAGTTGTTGAGATAAATTAGGTTCAAATTTGATTTGGAAATTATCCAATCTATATTGACCTTGGGTCTCACCGCAACCATAGAGTTTTTTTATAGTGAAAAAGGAAGCGAGTAGTAGGAGTCCCCAAAGTCCCAAGAGCTTTGCTTTCATGTTGTTGCCAGTGCCTCTAACAAAACATGCCTTAAATGTGTGTTCTGAGGAGATTTTTAAATATAATCCAATACCACAAGTATTTCCTACAACTGCACCATCAAAAACAATTGGATTATCACCAAAATATATTTGATTTAAGATGAAATCCAATTTATCTTTATCCTTTTTTATTGTGTACTCTTTAAATGATAGGATAATGTTTAAGACTATCATTGGATCCATTCTATTTCAATTTTTCCATGAGAATTTTTGTTTCGAAATTTCCAGATGCCCCAAAAAACCAGAAATGGGATGTGTTTGAGTTTTGAAAATTGTAAGAACCAGTTTTTCAGATTCTCCTCCACAGTAGGGAAATTCCAGTACTATCGATCTTCAGGAAATTTATTATTTCAATCCATTTTTTTTGTGTTATTGAACATCCCACAAAAAAAATGTGTGATTTGTTTCTTCATTCTTTTATATATATATATATATATATATATATATATATATATATATATATATATAATTTTTAATTTAGACTATTAATAATTATTATAAAAAATGAAAACAGTTAAAATATATATGGATTTGATAATATAAGGTTTCTATTAGTGTTAAGATTCCCATGAACTATAAATTATAACGTATAATATAATATACAGGGACTATAATGTACATAACTTTCGGGAACGTACCAAAGGCCAGTCCATATTTAAGGGAGTCTGGCCAAGCTTGTCTCGAGATAAATGTGGCGGATCTTTCTGAATAAATGAGGGCTCTGCGGCTAGGTCATGCTAGCCGCATCCCTGGTTTTCCTTCGTGGTGAAACCGCAGTCAGACTTTACCCATTCGAGAAGCGGTAGGCCCGGGACGGTGCGGGAGGCGGCTGCTTGATGTTTTCGATTCGGCTTGTCGAGGCCCGGTGTTTCTTATTGCGGTATGGTTGAGGCTACATGGGGTTATGCATGGTGGGGTGTTGAACGGTGGCGGTGGAGGATCGGTTGGCTGCAGTGAGGGCACCTGCGTGGAGCGCCATTGTGGGCGTGAGGGGCCTATCTGCAGCCGGTTTTCATCTTTTTCTACTACTGTTGTTTGGGGCCAAGAGGGTCTCAGGTCCTTTACGGTGCCTTTTTTCCCGTTGCATTTTCCTGTGTCTCATACTGTTTCTTTCCTGAGGGTTTGGACCAATGCTTTGAGGTCCATTTTTAAGGGCGTGCAGTGTTTTGGTCTATACTTTGAGGTCCTGATGCGGTCTTGATGTTGATCAAACACTTGAGGAGTCCTATTAGTCGCGTGCGGTTTTAGCTTCATCTGGTCTCGATGGGGTTTTGCTGTATTTGGTTTCACTTGTATCACGGCCTGCGTGTTATTAGCTGGGTTGTTTGTTTTGTTTAGCCGAGGCATGGGTGTTGGAGTAATCGCATTGTAGAATACGGCTTATTTCTTGACTTTGTAAACAAATTTATACTCTATATAAATTTGAGATAATTTTCTTGAAGAAGCGGAATTCCTCGATCTCCTCCGCCCTCGCCACCTTCAAATTCCTATGGTCTTGGAAAGGGGGTCTTTGCAATCTTGGCGATGGAAAATAATATAATTTTTTTATAAAAATGGTATGGTACTACACGAAATAGACTGGCGTGTGATTGTATTTAAGTATTATATTTATTTTAAAATTTGTATTATATATTTATAAAATAATATAATTTAGATGTAATTGATTAATAATTATTATGTAAATATAATTATTTTAAATTTTCTATTATATATTTATAAAAATATTAATATTGTGATATATTAATTAAAATTATAATAATAGATATAAATAAAATAATTTTAAAGCAATTCAATACTTATTATTTTCTATAGATTTGTATGTTAATGTAACCAGCTTCATCAATTGCCATAAACTTTTAATCAAATAAGTCCATATTGAATGTTGTTTTTCATTTATTAAATATAAAAATATAAAATATAATTTTTTATTTTTATTTTTCCCATTTTTAAGCTGGAGCGGACATATTTGCATTAATCGGTTCAGGTAAACTGAATGAGCGATGCATATATGAAGAAGGTTGGTGACCTTTAACAGTGCTTCCAACCTTCTTCTTGTGAACGTCTTGGGAAACTCATCCCATTCGCTTCTTGAACTAATTCTTGAAAATGACAAAAATTGCTTACATGAATAAATTCTCACAAATTGTAGAGCAAGTGGAAGACAAAAGCAAAGCATTAACTTAGGATGAGGATTTCCCAACAATGTAGGGGTCTAGCTTTTGCGGATCTAAAAGGAAATGTTGGGCCGCTGCTCTTTTCTCTGTAGCGCTTTATTTGTCTTTAAGCCCTCACGGTAAAGGGGTGGAGGCAGACATTATCTTCGGTTCAAAGTTTCCTCGGTGAAACTACCGGTCGCGTTGGCGAGAGAGAGGTTCGGAGCTGAAGCCTTTTGCTGGGGTGGATTCGAAGAGCTATCATCACAGGAGGATCTTTAAGTGGCCCCATTGATAGCTGTGGTTCCTGGGTCTTCATCTTCATTGATTGCATCAAAACCGTTTTTATTTTCTAGGATTTGCCTCTGTTGAGTGAGTGGCCTTCGGTGCCTGAGCTAATGGATCCTTTCTCATTGACTGCCTTCGTCGATTAGTTATGGGCTGGAAATCCTCTTCTTTGGCTAGTCCCAGCTCCTCTGAGGCTTTTAGGCAGCTTCGTGCGAAGTGGCCATAAGCATGGCACCAGAGGCACTTAAAGGAATCTGCTCATAGTCCAACTCTTTGATATGGGTACCTACCAGGAGGGTTAATGGCTTCGAACCTTTCTCGAGGTTAACTTCAACACAAATACGAGCGCAGGTAAAATGGTCCCCTTTCGGTTCCGCACTGGCCAGGAAACGCAAAAAGCTTGTTTCCTATGTCCTCCAAGGATCTTGACCCCCAGAGGTGCAAGGGAAGATGAGGAAGCCTAATAGCAAGCAGTACTGCGGTGATCGACTTGATTGAAGTCTAGATTCCAGGGGGCTAAGAACATTCCTTTCGACCCCATGAAATAGGGTCGAGATCTGAAAACTAGATCACAGACCTCTTTGCTCACCATGACAAAAGACAAAACCCACCTCTTTCACTAGCGAGGAACAAAGTGACTTTTCCTTTGTATCAAACCTTCCGCCAATCATCCCATCCATGCCTTACACCGTTTTGGGGGCTAGGCCATATCCCCGTAAAATTTCCGATGAGGACCTTTTCTGCCAGAAAGAGGGCAAAGTTGGAGCCCCTCTGAGTTAATGACGAGGATCTCTCCATCTTCTTGACAAACTTAGGCGTGGAAGGAGGCTTGGTTTGGGTTTTCGAGCCAGACTAACGCCTTGAATGCTGCCGGTCATTTCCCACTATCTTAGCATTGAACACAACCGGTCATTTCCTATCTTGGCATTCGAACCTGAGGCCATGGCTGTCGACCTCCAGCACCAAGACACAGCTATTACGCATGCAAAGTCGTTGGCTCATGCAAGGAGTCTTGATCGCGCCCCTGCAATGGAACGCTGGTCGGCTGCTCCCCACGAAAGGAACGTTGGTCGGCTGCTCGCGTTCGCGCCCTTGAATGCTTGGTCGGAGTCTCTGAATGCTAAGTCGCGCCCCTGCAAACCAATGGAGCTCTGGTCGACTGCTCCCCACGGATTTCCTCTCACCTGCATACGAAAAACGTGCCCCTGAATGCTTGGTCGGAGTCTCTGTATGCTAAGTCGCGCCCCTGCAAACCGATGGAGCTCTGGTCGGCTGCTCCCCACGGATTCCTCTCACCTGCATACGAAAAACCAGAGCAGGCGGCTAGGGTTTAGACCCTAGCCACGCTGAGCTCCTCTCGCCTCCTCTCGTCATTTTCAGTTCACTGAAAACAAATTTCTTACAGTAGTTTATTTTCTCAATAAATTTAGGAATTATGTCACTGGATATCAAGTTTTTGTACATAAAATATAAAAATTTTAATTATTATAATTATTATGTAAATATAATTATTTTAAATTTTCTATTATATATTTATAAAAAATATTAATATTGTGATATATTAATTAAAATTATAATAATAAATATAAATAAAATAATTTTAAATAATTCAATATTCATTATTTTTCTATAGATTTGTATATTATGTAACCAGCTTGATCAATTGCCATAAACTTTTAATCAAATAAGTCCATACTGAATGTTGTTTTTCATTTATTAAATATAAAAATATAAAATATATAGATTTCATACAATTGTTGGTTACTTATTGCAAAACCCATCCCATTAAACTTGTTCAGTGTCAAAAATCTATTTTAACTTATATTATATTATAATATAATTTCTTAAAATAATTTACTCAAAATGTAACGCTTTATATTTTTGGCCTTTAAGGAGTTAGAACATGCCTTATTCACCATTAGCAATACATTAATATACCCATTATAGAATTACGAACATTGATTCTTTACTTATTTTAGTAGTTCAATCCTTAACATTTATTTGGGTTTAGTTAGATTGGGATATATATTTGAGATATGTACATCTTAACTTAATTATGTGTTGCATGATTCACTGTTATATGTTCATGATGATGATACTTCTTTGGTTTGTTTAAATATGGAAGTTAAAATGTGGAATTTAGGTACGTGGATACTAGTTCAAGTTATGATGTGAATGCATAACAGATGCCAGGCATGATAAAAATAAACATGCATTTCTTAAATTGAACATCAATACGGATATGGATCCTTATATGAAATTATTATGTATATACATAGATATGAGTTATTGGTGAATTAACTTATAGGTTAATGAGCTATGCGATAGCCAAATAATTGTAGTGTTGATGTGACTTGGATATCGTAGATATCAAGAAGATAGTATATGATATATGTTGTACTTATTATTTAATTTATGATTTGAAATCTTGCTATGATTTGTGGTGAGTGTGGTTTTGATAGGACACACAGCTTGCCCGGAGTGGTTGTCTGATGACGTGACTCTAAGAACAGTAGTTTCACAATAGGGCTTCATGTAGGGTGTTGACCCTAGTTCTATAAAGAAGGGTGGAGGTATTGCCCACCATTTATCCTCATAAGTAGGGTCATCCGTTGCGCGTCACAACAACATTTCATATGATTTCTCTGTTATGTTCATCATCTATCATGATGGGATTCATTGTCTCCTTCTTCTAGCTACTCTTCAGAGCCTTCTCCATTTCTGAGATCCTCCTTAGTGCTTCCCCCAACTCCCCCATGCGTGCATAGTGATCTAGTTGTCTGATTCCATGGTCATTGCGCCTTTATCATGTAATAATATATTGATCAACGTGTAAAGAGACCTAATATACCTCCCTCTAGGTCTCTTCAAGAAATCTTTCTCTGCAACAGTGTATGACTTCACTATATCAACTGCAAATTCAACGATAAACCTCGCAATAATGTTGTCTAACCAAAAATCTATTATGTGCGTGAATTTATTATTAACTCTTTCCAACCGCGTGATATTTTTAACAGTCTACACTATCATTCAAACTTAACAACCATTCCTATAATAACTGTGGAAAAAACAAAAATATGCTTCGTGCAGATCAGTAAACAAATACCTCTGCAGGTACTAGTGCGATGTATATCTGGAACCCTTATTGTCTTTCTATTCAAACTCCAAGTACTTTGTTTCTAACCATCTTTCAATCTCTTACTTTGTAGGATTCCATGGCTTGAACATCCCTTTCTACCACTGCATCTTCTTCACCGGACCCCTTCGTAGCTCTCCATATTTTTATTTTATTATAATTTAAAAAATAATGTATATTATATTCACATAAATTTATATTTTTATTTTATTATGATTTAAAAAATAAATCATTCAACAGAACGATCCAATTCGAACCGCCAAAAAAAACCCAATCGAATGAGATCAACATCCAACCCCTAATAACCTTTCATTTAGAGGTGACACGATCCCCGACGAGCTCTATCAATTGTGCAATCCTTCGCTAATTGATTTGCACAATTTAATTTATATAATTGATTAATAATTGTGGCTTGCAAATGATTATTTTACTACTTTTTAAATAATATTAATATTATCTTATTTTAATTAAAATTAAAATTTTAAATTAAAAATTATAATAATTTATTAAATATTTAATAATATTATTTTTTCTATTTAGTTTTAATAGGTTCTTATTTTATATTAATATAGTTTAAATACGTTATTAGTATAGAATAAATATATTATGATTCAAATTGTTTTTTCATATTTTTTTATTATTTTTTAATTTTAAAAGAATTATTGCAATTTTAAATATTAATTATTAAGATGGTAGAATTTGAGTGTAATGAATTAGTAAACAATAATCAAATAGTTGAGATTAGAGATCTCTTGTACCACAAGTAAGGAGGTTTTATACACCAATTTAATGTTTAGCTTGATCATAATCTTCAAATTAAATTATTTTATTTATTTATTTAATTATTCATAATATTAAGCATAA
>SNQJ01S0058548.1:44425-57186 GCA_010110895.2 Picea sitchensis
CGTTTTGTTTTTTAATTGTTTTATGTTTTATTTAATATTTCATTTTTAATTCTTTTTAATTTATATTTGTTTTATTTTATTATTTGTTTTTATGGTATATGTTTTATTTAATGTTTAATTAATAAACACTAACCTAATTACTAATGTGACAACTAACTTAATTATTAATTAATTAATTAATTAATAACTAGTCTAACATATTTTAATTANTTTAATTGTTTTATGTTTTATTTAATATTTCATTTTTAATTCTTTTTAATTTATATTTGTTTTATTATATTATGTATTTTAACTTGTTTTATTTTATTATTTGTTTTTATGGTATATGTTTTATTTAATGTTTAATTAATAAACACTAACCTAATTACTAATGTGACAACTAACTTAATTATTAATTAATTAATTAATTAATAACTAGTCTAACATATTTTAATTAAACTAACTATACTAAATTTATTACTAACATTATTAATCTATTGTTATTTTTATCCTAAGTTTGTTTATTCATGGATGAAAGGTAGGCGAAATGTAGCCAATGGGATATATGGGCAAAGCACAGAGGTGGATGAAGGATGTACCAGGTCACGAAGGATCGGGCAGGGTGATGGATGATCGAGCGAAATGGATGGAGGGGGAAATGGAGACACCCAAGAGACCAAAAAGTCAGGAACTTCATCATGAGACCCACAAATGATATCTGAATCATTAGATCTCCTATAATTATAGGACCCTAACAGAAGGCAATAGAGAGATTCAAGATACCATACCTAGTCACACTTGTAGCTCCTATAACCATCCACTAAAGTTGTGGAAAGTTAATATAGGGAATGTAGAGTATCCTAAGATATCTTCTATAGGAGACTATTAGGATGAGCAAAATATGAACGAAGTACACAACCTATTGCGGGAGTATGAGGACTTGCTTCCGAAAATGTTCTCAGAACTGAAAGGTATAAAAGGAGCCATAGGAGAAATGAAAATCGAGTTGAAACCTCGTTGAAGACCTATGAAGCATAGACCATACCGACTTAATCCTAGAATAAAAGAGAAGTTCAAGAAATAAGTGGACAAAATGCTTGCGTAAGGACTTATTTTCTCAATCGAAGAAGCATAATGGATTGACCCCATAGTTAGCGAGGGTAAGAAATATACAGACGAAATTCGGGTTTGCATGGACTACAAAATTTTGAATTCTGCATGTATGCATGATCTGTTTCCAACACCTTTCAGTGACAAAGTGTTAGAACAGGTTGCAGGAAAATAATCTTATTCATTTACAGACAGATTTCCAGGATATCTCCAAGTCAGAATCGTAGAGAAATATGAGAAGAAGGCCACATTCATAACTGAATGGGGATCATTCACATACAATGTAATGCCCTTTGTCTTGAAGAATTCCCCTGTAGTTTTCTCTCGAATTGTGATAGAAACATTTTGAGAGTTCATCCACAAGTTTGTAGAAGTCTATATGGATGATTGGACGGTATACAGCCTGTTAAAATACCATGTTGGACTACTCCAGTTAATGTTTGATATATGTCATGAAATGTAGATATATCTAAATCTAAGGAAGTGTATTGTTTGTGTACCTCATGGAAACCTATTAGGCCATATTGTATGCAGAGAAGGAGTCTTGGTAGCCCTAGATAAAGTTGTGTTCATTCTAAACATGCCGCCACCTACAAGTGCTAAACTATTGCGCTCCACACTGGGACATATAGGATATTACCGCAGGTTCATCAAAAGATATGCAACTATGACTGCAGCCCTAGAGAAATTCTTGAAGAAGTCCAAACTATTTTGGTGGACAGCAAAATGTGACAAAGCATTCGACATTCTCAAACAAAAACTAAGTACTGCACCTATATTTATATTTCCCAATTGGAAAATTGAATTCCATGTATATGTGGATGCATCAGGCATTTCCTTGGGAGTCATTTTAGTGTAACTAGGGGAAGGGAATATGGACCACCCTATCTACTTTTCCAACAGAAAAATTTCATAAGACGAACACAACTACACAACCACCAAAAGGGAAGGTCTAGCTATGATTTATGCATTACAAAAGTTTAGAAACTACTTGTTAGGCTCTCATTTCAAGTTTTTTACTGACCATTCTACGTTGAAGTCCCTAGTTAACAGGTCAGTACTTGAAGGAAGAATTTGCAGGTGGCTATTTCTCTTTCAGGAGTTTTCATTTGAAGTGATTGCCAAACCAAGAAGATGAAATGTAGGTCCATATCACCTTTCTAGATTGGAGTCAGGGGAAAGTGGTGGAGCATTGGATGATCAACTCCCATATGTAGACCTATTTCCAATTGAGGCCATCCCAAAGTATCTTGAAGACATTGTTGTCTTCCTCGGTACATGGACCTACGCAGAAAGTTACTCTGCAACCCAAAAGAGACATATGGTGGTTTGCGCAACAGACTATCAAATGATTGTTGGACAACTTTACAAATTGGGACTCGACAAAATCTTTAGGAGATGTGTCTTGAACCACAAAATGAAAGATATCATGTGGGAATGCCATAGTAGAGTTGTGGGAGGACATGTTGGAGGTAAAGCTACTACACAGAAGGTACTTCAAGAAGGATTATGGTGGGATGCATTATTTTAAAATGATAAGGAGTATGCTAGATCTTGCCACATCTGCCAAAGAGTAGGAAATCCATCACGCAGAGATGAACTACCCCTTCAACCAGTTAGATCACTTCAGGATTTCGAGAAGTGGGCGGTTGACTTTATTGGACCAATCAACCCCCCGAATAAACACTCAAAAGCCAGATACATAATTAT
Source organism: Picea sitchensis (assembly GCA_010110895.2). NCBI lineage: Eukaryota > Viridiplantae > Streptophyta > Pinopsida > Pinales > Pinaceae > Picea > Picea sitchensis. The sequence continues at coordinate 47,225 of SNQJ01S0058548.1, forward strand.
CGTAACTGATTACCTCATAAGATGGGCTGAAGCAGAGGAAGTTCAAGACTATTCAACAGATACAATTGATAGATTTATCTTTGAGAACGTCATCACTCAGTTTGGATCCCCTAGAATCTTGACCAGTGATCAAGGTAGTCACTTTATCAGTAGCACAATTGCAACGTTGACAATACAATTTCTTATACAACACCATAAGATCAGTCCATACCACCCACAAGCTAATGGTATAGTGGAGGCATTCAATAAAATTCTAGAAAGAGGAATGACAAAAGTATGTTGCGAAAATAGGGAAGACTAGGATGATAGAGTTCCAGCAGTCTTGTGGACTTATAGGACTACCATGAAGAAGCTACACAGGTGTACTCCATTTCAATTGGTTTATGGGAAAAAAGTTGTTGTACCTAAAGAGTTTTTTACCCCTAGTCTCTATATATCACATGCTACACACATATAAGATGATTAATCAGTCGCGTAGAGGATTGAAGACTTGCAAGAGCTTGAGGAAGCGATATTTTTAGCATATTTTCATCAGACAGTTGAGAAAGCTAGAAAAAAATCTTGGCATGACAGGCATATTAAGTCCAAAATGTTCGCGTAAGGGGATAAGTTACTACTCTACGACAGACGATATTAGAGGCATCCACGAAAGTTACACATGCATTGGTTGGGTCCATTCATAGTTGCAGAAATCCGACACTCTCATGCAGTCAAGCTAGCAAAGTTGGATAGTATCCTTTGACTAGGATGGGTGAATGGCACCTGCCTAAAACCCTATATTTCTCATGATTGATCCAAAGGACTATTTCTCTAGTCCAAAGGAGCATGTACAGTAGTTAGATTTTGATTTCCTGTAATTTCTTTAATTCAGTTAATAGCGTCAGAGTGTGCATTGTTGTGCCATGACATATACTTCTTTTTCAGTATACATATTGCTTTTGTGCAGAAATGCTTACTCAATTGCACAGGATTGGAAGAGCCACCATTACATTAAATGAAGTCATTAAATATGATGGGGACCCCCATTGTGGTCGGAGGGGGGCGAATCTGAACTGTATCACAACCCATGTTCCACACGCATCCTGTCCAGTCATACACTTTATGGTAGCTACAGTAACCCATCAGACCTTTCCATTAAGCCATAAAGTCACGATCCACGTAGATACCATCAGTATCCCCGCCAGGATACTCAACCATTAAAATGGTAATCCCTCAAGTCGACCATGTCCCTGTCAGTGCGTTCATTAAAGTCCATGATCACTGTATAGATATTACCCCATTATCAGTCTCGTCGGAAACCTCAACCTGAGATTGCGTTTATGGTTTAATAATGAGTGTCCTTAGGATTAATTACAGAGCTCTTCATTTATCCCGCATATAATATTTTGTGAATTCATGAGTGAGACTCATTGTTTCCATCAGTTATCTTCTGTCTTATGCTATCTTCACTCTTGTCTAGCTTGTGAGATCTCCTAATCCCCAGTCGTGACCTCGAGCCCCTACTTGGTCCATCTAGTTTTCTAAGAAAACCAAAGCCAAAATGCCAAGAGAAACAGGACGTCGGACATCAACTCCAAAAGAGGAAATTCCATACAAGGCATGTGATCCCCATTTCGATATCATGGGCGATGTCAAGGGAAAGGTCAAGCAGGTAAAACTCCTCGTCATCAACCTGACGGACCAAGTATTGTTCCCGTAGGTGAATATTAGTGTATTCTAGGACTTGGCTCTCGATGCAATGGGAGGCATGCAGTTTTTGTCAAATCCATATTTCATCAACCAATTCAATTCCACCATCATGAACCCCAGGGATCTACCAGTTTTCAGAACCATGGGTGAGGTTGTGCGGTGCATCATTTTTTTTATCAGTCAGGTGCATGATAGGATATTATGGCTCGATAGGAGATATCTTATTCATGTCGAGGATATCCACCATCTCACTGAACTATCCCTCAAAGGTGAGGACGTCTCAAAAGGATTCCAAGGCCCAAGCAAGCATGGGAAGAAGAAGGGTGAAGTCATCCTATATGAGAAATTCCATACACATAGAGGAAGACGAATGACCAAAATCGACCCAATCCTACCAGAGACGGTCCAGACGTCCTTCTATGTGATCGCTAGTAAGGTTATGCGCTTGTACTACAAGGGTGAATGCACCTTAGATTCCCTTTCCATAGCATACCTCTGCGTAAATGGACTTGTGTTCAACTAGTGCAACTACCTACTAGAGGAACTCCTAGTTTCATGTGAGGAGGCTCAGGAGAAAGGAGGAATGTTTACATATGACTACCTTTTATTCACGTTCACAACATGGAAATGGGGGTCACCCTCAGGAAGACAATTTTCACCTGCAGATAAGAGTCTCCTAGCCAAGATGTGCAAGCCCTGGCAAACAAAGTCAGACTTCGAGAATATGGAGTTCAAAAATGCAGCGTTCTTAAAGTGGTACAACCAACTTATCTACACAACTCAGTTTTTGCGCATACCACAGGAATTGTTGAATCTCAATACCCATAACATCGCATTTGTGCTAAATCGGCACTAGACGTTTGTTTGGCCGAGGCATGCAAAGTTTTAGGACTTCCATACGAGGTTGTTACCCTTCTATCTGGATGAAGAATACTTCGACAAGGAATTCATGTCATGGGCCAGTGTTAATCGCAACCCACTCAAGTCCATAATGCATTATCTCTTGTCACCATAGCTCTTAAATAAAAAGGGGAAGGAAGAAGGAGTGGGTCTGAGTTCCATCCCAGCAGAAAAGAAGCAGAAGGTCCATATGCCATCGGACTCAGAAGAAGAAGAGGATCAAGAACCTCTGGAGAGAAAGAAGAGGACACTGCCTATGTTTCTGCATCTCCCAGAACAAGTCATGCTATTAGGGAAGGATTTCAATGAAATCCTATTTGTCTCATTCATAGGGAATGTGTTGACCAAGAAACCCTGAACAGGTATTTCCCCTGTTAAAATTTTGAACCCACAACCCATGTCCACGACTGTACCTCGTACAAGAGCCACCACTCATTCTTCCCACACTTTGATTAACATCATAGATGATCCTGACCCAGACACCACTTCCTACACAACTGCCATCATTGATCAAGTTCCATCACCACCACAAGCCCCATCATCACCACAAGACACCATCATTCCATCCCAACGCACTTCGCCCGAGCCCATGCAGTTGGATCTCCCTAACCCTTCTGAGAATGTACCAGAACATACTAAGCTGACCATTGAAGCCTTGAGCAAGCCAATCACCCTGTCGGTCCCTATTCCAGGCACTTTGTCTTCGGAAGAGATTCTGAAACAAGAATTTCCACCACTTGCTCCAATACCGCAAGTTTTAGGAACCCAAAGTCCTCTCTCAACAATCAATGTTGAGATTCCCATCATCAGGAGTGAGACTCCAGAAGTTTCATTATAAACAGGGGCAGGAGCACATCCAGTTCAAAAATAACCCAAAACCACATTAGGCTAGAGTGCAGCATCCCTGAAATAACAGTTGGATCCAATACTCCAGAATCCACAACGATGTGTGGAATTGTTGCATCTTTTCTTGGAAAAAACAAAAGTTTTACCTCTACTTCCAATGTCTCTGAAGGGTGGAATTGCACATCAAATACAAGTTCCATCCCCATGGTAAGAATAGGTGGATACACCATCCAAACATTCGATGGATAGTGAACTACCACTACAAGTCTGATTACCTCTGGATGTCTCTCCTTCATCGGGTGATCTCACTCAATTGTCAACAACGCAACTAGTGGGCATAATCAAAGCCTTGACTGAGCAATTATATCAAAGGATCCAGCAAGACAAATGATAAGCCAATTTATGGAAACAAGAATCACTCCTCGTGCTATCATAATGAACGTAGGAGGAATACTCAAATATTCAGGCGAAACGGAAGGTAGAAAAGGTAAAGGAAAAAATCATGGAGGCATGGACAATAATCAGAAAGAAAACGCCTAAAATTCCAGAATCCAACGCAACAATTGAGCCTACGAAGAAGATTTAATTAATTCAGGTAGTCTGGTCAGAGTTGGAAGAAAGAGCAGAAAATATCGAAGTACAGTTGCGGGAAAGTAAGCGAGAAGACGAACTGCAACCCAAGAAGCTACCAGAGAAAATGGAGAAAATCGTCTTGGAAGGAAACAATTCAAGAGAAACCTTTCATAAAAGGACTATAGAATGCACAAAAATCTTCAGAGAGGTTAGTGATTGGATGGGAATCATTTCAAGGAGAAACAAAACATTGGAGGATTTGCGTGTGAAGATACAATCACTCAACGAAAAAGCAGCCAGCCCCCTGTATCTACTAGAACAACAAGATAAATTTGACAAGATCCAACATGCGAAAAATGATCTCAATGCATTATATGAATCTCAAATAATGGCTAATAAAGAACTAAAAGAGTTTCAACCTATAGTCCAGACAATGTATCTATATATGCATCAAGTGGATGCCATAGCTGATTCGGAATGGAAATCTCTAGTTGCATCAAAGACAAAAGAATGTATCACAGACGCCACCCAATAGTTTGTTGTTGAAGCTTCACTACTTTCTAGGAAATGGTAGGACAAAGTGGATAGCTTCCAAGATGTTGGGAAAAGAGCCCTCGAACTAGTACTTGAGTTGGGCCCTTTGTTTGAAGAAGATAAAGAAGAATAGTCCAAGCTGGAAATCGAAGCAACCTGGAACTAGAAGGAAAGAAAGAACAACAACCCAACCCAAAGACCACGGAAGATCCAAAGACTTGACTCGGGACGAGTCAAGGATTATGGTTGGAGCCTGTTGGGCCCCTTCATTTTGATGAATAGAAGTTTCACAAGCTGCTAAGGAGTTGGACAACAAACTAAAGGAAGAAACACAAAGTGATTGGAAGGACAATGCAACATCAGTTTTGAGGAAAGAATTTGCAACAAGAGCAATAAGAAGAGAGAAATCTTGTGTTCTGAACCAGTAAACTCAAATATCTGATTATATATATGAGACTGATATGATTGTAAAAGGTTTTTGTTGTTGTTACTAGGGTTGTTATTATTTTTGTTTTTATTAAGGTTGGGTTGGCATTGATGTTGTGGAGAGATTCATTGTTGTAATTGTTCATATTGTTAGTTTAGCTAAAGTTCTGGATTCTAAGATCGGAGCCATACCAAGAATGTAATGGATTCATGTCGTGTTGTAGAGTCAAAAGAGAAATGAGTTGAGATGACCTTGTCTCTCAGTAGCACAGAGCATTTGCTATTAGCTTTGGCATGACAAATTTGTATCTGTGACTCAGTCTAATCTTGTATTTTGAGAGGAAAGATGTTATGTGATAATATAGTGGAAGACCCAAATAATTTTGAATATATCCTGTGTATTTAGTCTTCTGAATTCATTTATTGTTGCTCTGTATTATCTTTTATGTATGATATAATTAAATTTCTTCATTATGAATGGTGACGCAACCTTGGTTTCTTTATTCTTATTTAGGAAAAGTTGAGAAGTGCTACAATTTTAATATTTCTTGCGCAATACTAATATGAATCTTGATAACTTGGAGATCTATCTAACTATTCTCCTTACCCTTCCCTCTCTTTCTTGTCTCGGTTTTTCTTTGCATGAGACTTCTTCCCTCTTGGGAAGATGAAAATACTAGCGCTCTAGACTACTTCGGTACCTTTTGTTGGTAACTATAAGAGGACCCTGGTCTAATCACTTTTGTGCCAACATGAAGTAATAAGTAATGATGTTTTGAATGGTGATTGTGAACTAAAGTTTTGTAAGAAGTGTAAAATATCCCTCACACTGATTCACCCCCCCTCTCAGTGTGATCGGTGTGTCCAACAGAGACAACTTGTAAGTAAGTGTGGGAAAGAAAGGGAAATGATTTCATATAACAATGACAATGTCAAATCACCCAACAACCCCCTTTTCTCTTTCCCTCTTGTGGTATTATAGTCCCCTTCTTTCTCCCTCAAGAAACCATTTTGAATTTGATGGATATTATATTTTTATGTGTTTTTTTTATATGCATACCTTTACATATACATGAATATATCATTGAAAATATACCCACCATTTTGTAAACCTAGACCATCATTTTGACTCCTATACATTCACTAGTCCAACCTTGGTCATGAGCTCTATATTAGGAACATTTACAATGAATTTCACATATTTATAGTATGAGATCACTATATTTGAGCGCACATGGAATGATTCTAGTCTCACAAACCTCATCATATAAATAATACATGATTTATTACATTACAATTTAGGAGTCAAAAATTGGAATTTTATAGGTTGAAAAAAAGTTAATGTTCATCAATCACATATTTACATTAAAGACACCAAGTGGCTTATTTCCATTGCATTTTTCACTACCAAAAAAAATTTCCCTTTTTCCATAGTTTCAATTACTGATAAGAGTGGAGCTTGATGCCTTAGCTTCATTTTTATTTAGGACCATCCCAAACCATCACCATTAGCCACAAGTAACAATAAAGTGTACCCACTAAACACATGGATTAGAGCATAGGGCACTTGCACACATGACTTTTATCTGCATTTTAACCATTTTGTTTTGCAGGTACACAATATCAACCAATGAGTGATGAATATCATTATAACCATGATAACCACATGCATGCAACCATATAACATTTTTAATTCACCACCTCCTCTATATTAATCAATTACGTTGGTTGGTTACCTATATCAATTCAAGGTGATGTTATAGTTGTATAACATCTTGAACATAAGCAAGATGTTGCAAACCCAAACAAGCATGTAATCAATCAAGACTCTCATGAAACCAATGCTAAGATAAAGATGGATAAATTTACAAAATAACCATAAGAAATGTTGCATACATAACACATCCTTAGGATTCTGGTGCACAAGAATTGGAGGTTCCCTTAGTTACCTATCTCTAAAATAAATAACAAAATTATTTCTATCAATAGAAAGGTGTTTAATATTGGTTGCATGTCCCATAAGAATTAATATCACAATTTGGACTAGGGAATTATTGCAATGGTTTATGATCATATCGATGTCAACAAAAAAATGCATCAACATGAGTGATTCCATTGTTAATGGATTCCTTTATGTTGATGACCATCATTCCTAATGATTTTCTTTATTGATTACAATGCTTGACTAGTTTACAATTACAATGCTTGATTGGTTGATTGATTACAATGCTTGGCTGGTTTACGATTATATCGATGTTAACAAAAAATGGATCAACATGAGTGATTCCATTGTTAATGGATTCCTCTATATTTGAATTAGAATCCAACAACCTCTATGTTGACGACCATCCTTGCTAATGATTTTCTTTATTGATTACAATGCTTGACTGATTTATCGATTACAATGTTTGATTGGTTTACGATCATATCGATGTTAACAAAAAAATGGACCAACATGAGTGATTCCAATGTTAATGGATTTCGCTATCCTTGAATTAGAATCCAACAACCTCTATGTTGACGACCATAATTGCTAATGATTTTATTTATTGATTACAAATCTTGACTAGTTTACGATTACAATGCTTGATTGGTTTATTGATTACAGTGCTTGACTGGTTTACGATCATATCGATGTTAACAAAAAAATGGATCAACATGAGTGATTCCATTCTTAATGGATTCCTCTATATTTTAATTAAACTCCAAACCCTCTTCAAGACTTGTGAGTCTCTCTCTTTATCATCTATGTTTTGTCTCTTTGTTACCCATGTTTCATCTTCCTTAATAACTCTATCTATCTTCCAGAAAACACTTACCCCAAACTAGAAATCTCCCACTAGAATCACTTTGGATTCCTATTCTTTGATCTCCTCCTGACACATGTGGAGGGTCACATGAGTCCAATAGGAACTGAGGCCTTGTTGGCCAATGGTCTTTATTGGACATGATGGTGATGCCAACAATGTCAAAGGAAAAATTGTTTGTTGAAGGAAATTTTATCAACAACCTCTATGTTGATGACCATCATCGCTAATGATTTTCTTTATTGAATGTTTTGTAATACCAATGGTTGTGTTAATATCTGTTGACATTCATATCTCCCTAGTAAAAAAGCACAGTATATTTATTATGTCGAAGGCATTCTTTAAGGGGATATTTGTCTTGAGCCTTTCTTCATTTGTCCGCAACGTATTAATAAGTGCCATGTGTGTCTATATTATCCACAAAAAATCAGAATTTTTTCACAACATACTAAGAAGTGCCACGTGTGTCTATCCACAACGAATCAAAAAATGTCACATGGTATCGACAAGCGCCAAATGCGGGTGATGAGGCAATCAAGGAGGCAGTTGGGGCCTCGATCCTCATGATCGAGGCGATGGAGGAGGCAACTAAGGCATCTTGATTTCCTGGAAAATAAAACTAGTCAGCATTCGCATGGGGGAAGATGACGATTGTATGTCCTCTTCCTCTTCTGGAAAGAGTCAACCACTTTCTAAGATGACAACACTACCATCCTTCCTTCATCCTTCCATGGAAGGGAAAGGCTCTACCTGTTCTTTCTTTGTCAATCCCTACTCAGGGCAAATACTCTACACCCGAGCCATTGAATCCTACTAAGGAAAATGATATAATTTCAATGGAGAAAAGACTATTTTAGCTCTGTTGATCTTGCGAGGTCGTTTCGCCCATTTCTCTACCTTTGTCGATAGACACATAATACATAGTCGTTATGTAATACCCCAAGGTCGAGCCCCTGTGAAATGTAATGATGTTTGTAGGCTGGTGAGCAGGGATGATTTTAAGGATGGAAATTTATTTTCAAATGTAGAAACCTTGGTGAATCTTTCTTATCCTTCATATGCCAACTATAAATGTTTAGCGATATTTTTGTAAAAATATTCAAATTTCTAAGGATTTTATATATTTTTTATAAAATATTGGCGATTTTTAAGGTAAAATAATTTTATCCTATAGAATTTGGGCGAATTATTTTTAAAATAACAAATCTCATTTTTGGAAAAACCATGGAAAATTAGCCCATGAGTGAAATTTAGCCCTTAAAATCATCCATGCAGTGGTGAGCCATGTAATTATTAGTTGGTAGGCTTATGTGTTTATTAGGCCGAAGAGACTAGATATTAAGGTCAGTGGGCCTGATTTTTGTATATGTAATTATGCAGATTATTAATAAAATACATCGTTGCGTCTAAATCGACCACGAAGAAAGAGTTATGGGGGACTAACTTCACTGGGTAGGGAAAGGAATGGGGTTGAGAGGCTAGGAGGCTAATATTGAGAGATTAACCTAAGGGAATATTATAATGTATTCCTAAAAAGTACTAAAGTTGGGAAAATAAACCTAGTTATCCTAAGTTCCATTGAGGGGAGGAACAAACTCCAAGTGGAGAGGAGCATGCTCCTGGAGAGCCAAGTGTCACCCAGGACACATGCATATTTATGTGGGAATTCCACCTTTGTTGGGGGTTCACGAACCATTCTAGCCACCTTCCTGAGGAGTTCTCTCTGACCATTGCAACTCTCTCACGATTCTACAAGTTGACCATTCTCACTGTTTTCCTTGCTCGCTCTCAACATCCTGACTAGTCCGTCCATCTAGTTTTCCATGAGTTAATCCTCAACATGTTGGCCATCCCTTGGTAATTTCACGCCACATTGAAAAAGTATGCAGCCAGAGTCATTTCCACCTTTGTGAACCAGCTATAGAGCTCTGAGAATTCTTGATCCGACTTGTTATTGAAGCCCTGGAAGGGAAGTGGAACAACCGATGGACTATGGAACAGTGAAGGTGCATACTCCCAGGGTGGAACATGCATGTGGGGAATGAGGGTTCGTTAGTAGTGGGCATAAGTAGGCTCCTTGGAGAGAATCCTTCCAGTTTCACAATGCAGATTCCCATTGCCTCGGCCTAGGTCTAGGATTCCTTTGCCTTGGGAGGAGTTTAGTCCCATCTCGGAGGGGACCCACTG
>SNQJ01S0058548.1:57196-67679 GCA_010110895.2 Picea sitchensis
TTCTTGGATTTGTCACTTGATCTCCTCATTCTCTAACATAGAGCGGCGATAGACTGGCCCATTGGGCAGTGGTGCATCGGGGGTCAGATCGATGGGGTGCTTGACATGACAGTGCAGAGGTACCCCGGTAGGTGAGGAGAAGATATTCGAGTATTCTTTGACGACCTTATCTACTTGCTTCTGTTGTGTGGAGAGGTCGGTCGCAGAGACCCTAGATGTGGATGTGATATTTCGCTCATTCCGAGAGCGAATCACGAAGAAGACAAAAATCATCATCTGAGAGATGACCTTCCAGCATTTCTTGGCAAAGATCAAGGAAATATCACTAGGTGGGACTTCCTCGGGTATCATGTACAATTTCCTATTCAAAGTAATAATAACACTATGAGGCCTAGAATCATATACAACATGATGTTTCCATAAATAAGGTTGGCCCAAACGGACCTCACAAACTTTGAGAGGAGAAACATCACACAATACCTCGTCTTTGAAGGGCTTGATGGCATACGATAGTTGACACTGTTGGTTTACATCGAGATCGCTTCCTTGGTAGAGCCATCCAATGGTGTAGGGTTGTGGGTGCGGCATTGTCGGCAGGGCCAGCCGCTTGACAACCTCCGCTGAGATGAGTTTCTTCTGGCTACCGCTATCAATGATGAAGTGAAGGGGGGTTCCTTTTACCGACATTTGTGAATGGAAGAGGCACTCTCCTTCTTCTGGCTCGTCTGGTTCATCAGGCTGGATCTTGGTGGTAGAAACGGTGGCACTAGGTTCCACATCAATGATCCATATTCCCCTTTATGGTTCTGACTCAGTGTCAAAACCCGCATCTGATTCATAGGCTTTCACTTCGTCCACCAGTGACTTCTTTGAGTGGAAGTCAGTAGTGTTATTCCAAGGGCTCTTATGGAAATCGCACCACTTCCCGTTATCTTTCATTTTTTCCAATGTCCTTTTTTTGTGGCTTGGAATAGTTGTCCTGATACTATCCATATTTTCTCTATCCTTTGTTCTATGGGTTGGGGCCGCCCTTTCCTAGCTTTTGCTGTGAGGGGTTCCTAGGCCCAAATTCCCACGTCTTTTGTTTGAGCTTCTGCTAAATTTTGATGGCATACCGATAGTTTGAACCCAAGGACAAGATGTCCATAAATTCCATTTCAGTATAGATGTATCTATATAGAGCACCATATGTCTCTCTGAATCTTTGATACCAAGCTTGGTGCACAAGGTATGGAAGATATTTCTGAACTATGGCACTGCTTGGTCTAATTCTTGCCATAGTGTGGTCCATTTGGTATACAAGTCATCATAACTTCCAATAGGGTAGTATTGTTCCTTAATATCATCCCTGAAGGATTCCTAGGTGATCGTGACTGTACATAACGAGGATTCCTCTATTTCCTTTTTCTCACAGAAAGTTTCCCACCAATCTTTTACATGGGGAACAACTTTTAGGAGAACGAAAGTAATATTTTCTCTATTCGAAAAGTTATGGACATAAAAATACCCTTCTAGTAGATTCAACCACTTTTCTACACCATCTGCGTCTATCTGACCTTCAAATACAGGAATATTGAATTTTATTTGTATCTTGAAGGGCGTGGCGCCTCCGCTCGAAGAAGATGCGTCGCATGTTGGTAGTCGCCGAAGGAATTGCGTGAAACTATTCATCATCTCATTCCTCTATTGCATGAGGGATTCCTCAAGCAACATTTTGAAAGGATCTCCTATCTTGTCATCTTTCTTTTCTCTTGCCATGCGAGGTCACTTGGGCGTGTGAGAGCTTTGGTCCTCAAGAGAAACAAGCTCGAGACCCAATTCTTTGTACTCTGACCTCGTTGGGGACATGCATTAAGACGACAAGGAGAAGACCGCTCTGATACCACTCATCCATATTTTATGAGTAGAACTAAATGACTACATATTATTAATATATGCTTAACACAGAATAACAGAGATACAGTAAAACTGGTTTTCTATTCAACAAGGAAATAAACTGAAATTGTAAAATGCAGTGGAAAACAAGCTTGTTGGAATGGTGGTGGCTTATCTCTGAGAAGATATATGACGGTTGCGCTCCTTCGCAATAACATGATTACAATGAGGCTTTGAAGGCCTTTTTACAATAAACATTAGTGTCAAAACCCTATACATCCAAAAACCTAACCCTAGGAGATGAAGCACCAAAATTCATGTGGGCCCCGTTTGGGCAAGTCAGTACTTCAACTTCCCGGGGTCGTAACTTTTGCATACGATCTCCATTTTAGGAGCACGAAATCCCATTAGAAATATCTATCTAATGACTACAACTATTGACAAAAATTCCATGATGAAATTTTTCAATGGTAGATACCTTAAAAAATGTCGTTTAGGGCCTCAAAATAGCTCTAGAAGTTCAGGACCCGAAAAACTGCTAAAAATAGTAAATTATCAAAATTGCTAGAAATTTGTTTTGAGCCAGTTGGAAAAGGTGGTTGGCCACCGATATACACCTAGATCAGTGAAGTTCGGAGACTTGACACCCCAGAATAAATGGCTTTTGATGGAATGGGAAAAAGAAACCCCTGAAGTTCTGTAACGCCGAAGTAAAGTGACGTGATGATGTCACCGGGGTGACGTGGAAGTATGCAGAGACTCACAGTTCAGGAGTTTTGGGATGTGCAAAGGTGAAATTTGTCGAATACCAAAGCCTGAAGTTTTAGACCTCCAGATAAGCGCCCAAATCATAAGCGTCGGGTCACAGCCGTGGTCACATGCAAACCAAGGGCTGAAGAAAAAGGGGCTAGCGCCCGAAATTTTGTTGCAGAACAGAACTGGGCTTAGAGATTGAAGCCTAAGGGGTTCTTGACCGACCAAGACCTACAGAAAATGGAATCTGATGTTTTTTTTTTGAATCAGATTGGTTTATTCTGGAAAATTATTAAAGTCTGCTAATCTGACAGAACTCGGTTGACTGCACATTTTGCAGAGTTAACAATTGTCAAAACTGAACCGAATTGTCGCATAGTGCAGAGAAATGGGGAAGGCACAGGGTGCTTACAATTTGGAAAATGAAGTTAGAGGAAATGATTTCCATTTGGGAGTTGAAGTATTGATCTCCAATGGGCATGGAGAAGGGTTAGATAAAAAAGGAAGCATGATGAAAATCATTGAAAAGTTGCAGAAAGATGTCCAGACTCACCGAGAAGATAACAAAAATTTCATGAAAGCCAGGGAGGAATAGGGAGAATTCAACATAAAGTTGATGTAGAGCCTAGAAACAATAGAAAATAAATTGGATAAGGAGAGCAAATCAGGGAGTCACAGAAGAACAAAAATGATAGTAGACATCACCAACACTCCTTGAGGCATTCCAATAAGAGAGCACATGGTAGCTCAAGTCCATCCCCTATTAGGAAGCATAAGAGGTCTAGGGAGGATGAGCTATGAGGGGAAATGAACAAAATCAAACCTCCTACGTTTGATGGGGAGAAAAAGAAGGATGAATATGCAAGGACATGGTTGTTGGGCATGAGAAAGTATTTTCAATTGCATAATTATTCTTCTCATGCAGAAAGAAGAATTTCCATATACCAACTTAAAGGAAAAGCATCCACGTGGTGGGATCATCTAGTGAAAGTACAACACCTCATGGAGAAAAATGTGACTTGGAAGGATTTCAAGAGGCATTTTGAGAGAAAATACCTGACCAAGAGATATTATGATAGAAAGATGAAAGAGTTCTTTGGACTTAAACTATGAAGCATGGCTATTGACGAATATGAAAGGAGATTCTTAGAGATGTTGAAGTATGTATTCTTCATCAAGGATGAGAGAATGAAAATTTAGAGGTACCTGAGTGGGTTGCCATCTTTCATCAGTGATAAAATCCAATATGATGATCCCAAGACTCTAGAAGAAACTATAAGGAGAGAAAAATTCTTATATGAGTAGCAAAAAGGAAAGCCTACTTTCCAAAAGGCTTGGGAGGACAAGAAGAAGTTCAAGAAGGAATAGAGGCAGAAGGGAAACAAGCCTCCATTTTTTAGAAACAAACCTCAAGGAAAACTATCTGTTAGAGAGCATACAATGGTTGAGCTAGGAGGGTAGAGGTCAAGACAGGCACCCATTCAATGTTGGGTTTGTAAATGAGACCACGGGTATTGATATTGTCCTGACAAAAGTGACAAGGTAAGATTTGTCCACAATGTACAGCAAGAATAAATAGTGGAGGACATGGGAACAAGAGTACCAAGTATCTATGCATCCCTAGACAACAAGCAAGCTGAGTTTCAATCACACATGATTGAAGTTGAAGGTATGATCAATAACCATTCCTTTACTATTTTAATTGATTCGGGGGCTAGTAATAGCTATATAGACCCTAAGGTAGTGGAAATATTTCTTTTTCCAAGAAGAAAGCATGGGAAATCTTGGCTAGTACAACTAGCTACAAGAGCCAAAAGAAAGGTTGTTGAGTTGATTAAATCATGTCCAGTGAGCATGAATGGACTATGTACCAAGGCAGATTTGAACATCTTGTCGTTGGGATCATATGATTTCCTAATTGATATGGATTGGTTGGACCAACACCATGCCATATTAGACTACCATAACAAGGCATTCACTTTCTTGGATGAGGAAGGAAATCAAAAAACAATCCAAGGAATTCCCAGGGCAGTTACTGTCTAGTAAATCTCAACAATGCAGTTGAAGAAGTGCTACAGGAAAGGTTGTCAAATATTTGCAGCCCGTATGGAGGAAGCATATAAGGATAAGGTGCCAAATTTGGAAGATCATGCAGTCCTGGAAGATTTTGAAGATGTGTTCAAGCAGGTACCAGGACTACCTCCAAAGATAGATATTGATTTCTCTATTAATTTGATACATGGAGCAACTCCATATCAAATACTCCTTACAGAATGAGTACACCAAAGCTAAAGGAATTGCAAATGTAGCTTGAAGAACTTCTGAAGAAGGGGTATATATGCCCAAGTGTGTCACTTTGTGGTGCCCCAGTCTTGTTGATGAAAAATAAAGATGGGACATTGAGATTGTGCATCGACTTCAGACAGTTGAACAAAGTAACTATAAAGAACAAGTATCCTCTGCCAAGGATTAATGATCTCTTTGATCAATTAAAGGATGAAAATATATTTTCCAAGATAGATCTTAGGTTAGATTACCATCATGTAAGGATTAAAGAGGAGGATATAAGAAATATCACCTTCAGGACAAGGTACAGTCATTATGAGTTCACAGTGGTGCCATTTGGGTTATCAAATGCACCCATTGTTTTCATGTGCTTAATGAATGGTGTTTTCTGAGAATATTTAGACAAGTTTGTCATTGTCTTTTTGGATGACATTCTTGTTTATTCCAATTCAGAAAAAGAGCATGAGCATCATTTGAGGATGCTGCTACAAGTGCTAAGGGAGCATCATCTGTATGCCATGTTGAGCAAGTGCTCATTTTATCAAAACAAAATTCACTATTTGGGGCATATCATATATGAAGAAGGGATAGCAGTGGACCATGAAAAGATTGAGGCCATTAAAGGGTGGACAACACCTAAAAATGTGAAAGAAGTTATATCCTTTATGGGTATAGATGTCTACTACAGAAGGTTACTTGCAGGGTTTTTGAGAATAGCTCACCCCATCACCTCCTTACAAAGGAAGGGGAAGAAGTTTCAATGGACAAAAGAATGTGAAAAGAGTTTCCATCAATTAAAGCAGTTGTTAACCAGTGCTCCAATTCTGAAAATCATAGATCTGAGTGAAGATTTTGTGGTTTTCAAAGATGTGTGCAAAAGACTTGGTGGAGTCCTTAGCCATAATGGGTTTGTGACATGTTTCGAGTCCAAAAAATTGAAAGAGCATGAAAGGCTCTATGCCACTCATGATTTGGAATTGGCAGCCATAGTGCACGCTTTGAAGAAGTGGAGGCCCTACCTCATGGGAAAGAGGTTTGAGCTAAGGATAGACCATAATGGTCTAAAATATTTGTTTGATCAACCTACTTTGAATGCTAGGCAGAGTAGATGGTTGGAATTCCTTTGTGAGTATGACTTTGATATCAAGCACATCAAAGGAAAAGAGAACAAAGTGGTTGACACACTCGACAAGAGAGTGCATGAACTGTATGCTACAACCATTAGCATGTATCAAACGGATCGTAAAGGAAAAAATTTGGAAGCTGCAAAAGCATATTTGCAGTACATGGAATTGGTAACAAAATTGTAGCAAGGTAAAATGCAGCAGAAAAATGAAGATTATGAATTGAGAATTGATGGAATTCCCTTGTACAAAAACATATTTTATGTACCAGATTCTCCAGAATTGAGGAGTGCGATTTTAAAATAAATGCATAATGTGCCTTATGCAGAACACCCAGGATATCAGAAAATAGTTTCAACAGTCAAGAGCCAATATTATTGGCCCAACATGAAGAGGGAGATTGATGAATACATAGATAAATTCTTAGAATGTCAAAGGGTCAAGGCTGAGCATAGACACCCAGTTGGGTTACTACAACCATTACCCATTCCTGAGTGGAAATGGGAAGTGGTGAAAGTGGATTTCATCACAAGATTGTCGAGAACAAGCAAGCACCGTGATGCAATCATGGTACTGGTGGACAAGCTTACTAAAGATGCCCATTTCATTCCTATAAATACTACTCATAAGGCAAATAATGTTGTTGATATTTATATGAGGGAAGTAACACGCTTGCATGGTGTACCCAAGACAATTGTGTCTAATAGAGACCTAAAGTTTACATCAAATTTATGGAAGGGCTTATTCAAAGGGTTCAGAACAAATCTGAACTTCAGCACTGCTTATCATCCTGAGTCTAATGGGTAGACAGAAAGGGTTAACCAAGTGATAGAGGACATGCTAAGGATGTATGTAATGGAAAAACCATCTAAATGGGAGGATTATTTACACTTGGTATAATTTGCTTACAACAATGGGTATCAAGCATCACTGAAGATGAGCCCATTTGAAGCACTTTATGGAAGAAAGTGCAACACACCAGTAAGATGGGACAACCCAGCTGATAGGGCAGTGGTTGGGCCAGAGTTTCTCTAGGAAATGGAAGGAAAAATATTGAAGATTAAGCAGAATTTGAAGGTTGTCCAAGAAAGGCAGAAAAGTTATGGTTATAAGAACATAACTCACAGGGAATTTAAAGTAGGGGATCATGTATTCCTAAGAGTGAAGGCCAATAGAAGCTCCTTGAAGTTGGGAAATTGTTCAAAGTTGGCATCTTGATATTGTGGGTCATTTGAAATCCTAGAGAGGATTGGTCGAGTATCATATAGGCTTGCATTGCCTACATACATGTCTATACATAATGTATTTCATGTGTCATTGCTTAAGTATGTACTTGATGTTAATCATGTTATTGATTGGAATGTGATTCAGGTGGAATAAGAAAGCACTTTTCAGGTGCATCTGGTACAGATACTGGATCAAAAAAGCAAGCAAATCTGGAATCGATCCATAGGGATTGTAAAAGTTCAGTGGACCTGGTATGGTCCTAAGGATGCAACATGTGAGCATGAAGATGCTATGCGGGAAAAATACCCGCATCTTTTTTAAGATTTTGAAAATCTTGTTGATATTATGTAAATGAGTTGCACTAAGGGCAATGAAAAAATAAGGGGAGGGGATTGTAATACCCCAAGGCCGAGCCCCTATGAAATGTAATGATGTTTGTAGGTTGGTGAACCAAGTAATTATAAGCTAGTAGGATTATGTGTTTATTCGGCTGAAGATCCTAGATGCTAAGGTCAGTGGGCCTCATTTTTGTATATGAAAGTATGTAGATTATTAATAAAATACATCGATGCGTGTAGACTGACCACAAAGAAAGAGTTATGGGGGACTATGCTCCACTGCGTAGGGAAAGGAATGGGGCTGAGAGGCTAGGAAAGAGGGGTTAACCCAAGGGAATATTATAATGTATTCCTCAAAAGTACTAAATTTGGGAAAATAAACCCAATTACCTTAAGTTCCTTTGAGGGGAGGAACAAACTCCAGGTGGAGAGGAGCGTGCTCCTAGAGAGCCAAGTGTCATCCAGGATGCATGTAGGTTTATGTGGGAATTTCACCTTTGTTGGGGGTTCATGAACCATTCTGGCCACCTTTCTGAGGAGTTCGTTCTGACCATTGCAAATCTCTCACTATTATGCAAGCTGACCATTCTCATCGTTTTCCTTGCGCACTCTCAACATTCTGACCAGTCTGGCCATTTAGTTTTCCACGAGTTAATCCTTAGCATGTTGGCCATCCCTTGGGAATTTCACGCACACACTGAACAAGTACGCGGCCAGATTCATTTCCACCTTTATGAACCTCTGTAGATTGTTGATTCGTTCCCTTGCCTTACCCGATTTTTGGTGGTTGTGGATTGAAGAGGAGGGTTCTTAGGCCCGTGGTTGAAGAAGCAAGTTGTCAGGCCTATGAGAAACTCTCTCTAGGTGAGAGAGTTTGTTGGGAAGTGATTTCTCCTTGAGGGAGTCCAGTGCCAACTACAGAGCTCTGAGAATTCTTGATCTGACCTGTTGTTGAAGCCTTGGAAGGGAAGTGGAGCAGCCGATGGACTGTGGAATAGTGAAGGTGCATATTCCCAGGGTGGGACAAGAATGTGGGGAATGAGAGCCCGTGAGAAGTGGGCATAAGTAGACTCCTTGTAGAGAATCCTTCCAGTTGCACAGTGCAGTTTCCCATAGCCTCAGCCTAGGTCTAGGATTCCTTTTCCCTAGGAGGAGTTTAGTCCCAGCTTGGGGGGGGGGGGGCACTATTGAGCGTGATGAGCAGCGTGGTCCAAGGCTGGGAGGTTCGTGGAAGGCCTGCACACAATTGGTGGTCATATATTAAAACATAAGTACCAAATATTTGTTCCATGTATGATGTGTATGGTGTACATGTGTTATAATGTTACTAGTATTGTTTGTGTTTATTGCATGTATGTATTATTGTCTCTTCTGCATGAAATGTGTATGAATAGAATGTGTGTCTGTTTAGAATTACATCATATACATCATATACATCATATAGGCCTGCTTGGGTCGAGACATTACAAATTGGTATCAGAGCTAAGAGAGATTTTCAAGAAGTGGTGTTGCCCGGCCTGTTGGTGGTTGGGGACGTTACACGTTCAACCTTCCATTGATTAATTTCTTTACAGAGCATTTTTCAAATACAATATACGTTGTACGCCTCTAGTGTATGGGATTGTGTCCAATTTTGGTAACTTTGGATGATGCTTGGTCTAGATTTAGTGCAGAACAACATTAGTTTGAAGAAACATGATACAAAACAATTATCACAATGAGAGAGGAATCCATCATTTTAATCGCAGATACTACTCGTCATTTGCGTAAGATGCTTGTGTTGGAGGATGATCATGCCTTGTCACTTTTATGTTTCTAGGCCTTAACATATATGAATTAGTACTAATAATGATCTCGTATTATCTTAATTGTTTCTCTTTCTAGGACCTAATCATAATACCAAAATACTAATTTTGTGATCAATATCCAAATTTGGAACTTCAAAATATTTTATGTTTGACACAATTCCAATAAAAGTTGTATGTTATGGATTTGTGTAGAAAAATAACATAGTTTAATGAGTACTAAATTTGTCCAACGTACAAGCTTTCAACCTTCCAATGTCAGAACATATATCACAATCTTAGTTATTATACTTTTGAGGTTAACATGATTAGCATTACAGTGAGATTTCTTGAATGTGATGGATCTAGAATATTTGTCTCACGATATATCACAATCTCATGAAATGAGTTTTTCAATTACTTGGAATTAAGTATACATATCCTCGATGAATAACGGAAGTAGCACTTTTTGGACTTGGGGGCATTTCCCATAGGTACAAAATTAAGCATAGATTCATTATTGGACTTTTTGGTCTATGTTCACAGAAAAAAATGGCGGGATGCTTTCCTTGTATGGTTAGAACTCGCAAAAATAAGAACTTGTTTACATTTGCCCCATTCTATACATTTGTGTACATACTTCATATATGCTTTTTTAAATTAAATGTGTCTTATTGTAATCCTTTCATACTCTAAAATAATTAGAAATACTCGAATGCTTTTTTGAGGGTAAAGATCAATCCATATGTTAGTAATTAGTGATTTTGAGTTCTTCCAAATCTAAGACTTTTGCGATCAGTATTATAGTTTGAAAGGTTTTCTGGAATCATTGTACTCATTTTTATTTTCCACATTTTGGACCAACAACTATGGTCCATCATCAAGAAAGAACGAATTCATTCTCTCCTAATGGATATTTAGTTATTAGAAAGATATTGATGTAACCATGACCTAAAATCAAATCCTTTGGGTCATTACTTCCTAATTTTCCCAAACCATTTACTATGGAGATATTCACATTTGTCTAGATGTCTTCTTTTTCAAACCAAGTTTTTTTTTTCATTTCCATTTTCAATTTACAACTTCAATTTTTTTT
>SNQJ01S0058548.1:87937-100221 GCA_010110895.2 Picea sitchensis
TGTTCCGCGACTTGATCTGATGTTTTCTGCAGGTGAAAGAATGGTTCCTTCCACGTCTTTGGGAATGGTTGCCACGGGTGAAAAAATATTCTAGTCTCTTTGGGGTTCGGACCTTGCAGTTCTACCGCTCTGCATGCCTTTTCCTGCACTCTGAAAAGCTGTCATGGCGCAACCAAGGTATACTCTGTGCGCATTGTATTGAACGAATGCACAGGGGGAGTGGTTCTGAACCAACTGGATTGTCAAGGGGAAATTGCGAAAAGAGTTCAAGCCTGGTTTTGTGCCTAGAGGGAATGCCGAGCATATGAGATTTATAACTAATCGGCCAAGAGAGGGAATCATGCTGGAAGGTAGCAAATTTATGGTGACGTGATGTTTCAAGACGAATTTGCAGGTTGTCCATGGCAAATCCCCGCGTGTAAGATGCAGGTGGTAAGGTTTGTTGAGCATGCCTAATACGAACGTCGCGATTTTTCGTTCTCTCGACCTTCATGATGAACTGATAATAATTGTTGTACTTGCCGACGCGACCTTTATTAACCATCGACCAGGGCATGTAGAAATTGGCTTCTTAACGGGATTCAATCTTATGGGAAAAGACATGGTCGTACCACGTATACAATTCCCAACTCAGACACCCTTTCCCATTGCGAAGGGCCAACAAACCATTTGCTGACTTCAAACTCACGATTCTACGTACCTGACTTCACATGTTTGGGCGCATGAATCATAACGTGACTCAAAACTGACTCTAAATGAAAAGAAAAATAGTTACACTATCAATACCAAACAAAAAGTTTTTCATTAATACTTAATCATATAAATAATCTAACACACATTTTCTTATCTTCAAACTTTAAATTGTGTATGGTCATTATTCACTTTCACTTGGGCGTTCCCTTTTCTTTGATTTAGGGGTATGCTAGTTAATAATTGAAAAATATAGTTAATAATTAAAATGTAAACAAGTGAATATTGACTGTTTGGCTAATGAAAAACAAGATGTTGCCTATTACACCTGTGTAGAAAGTGTAGCCATTCTTATAGGTACAACTTTTATTGATGTTTTGTTTGATGTTTAAAAATACTTCCATTCTTACACAGCGGATATCCCCATCAGACCCTTTATGTCATGTCACTTGATTGGACTACAGAAAATCATTTAGATTCTCACGTGGATGCAAGAGCTGCCTCGCTCTTCCTAGTTAATGCGGTGCTTTTACAAATCAAAATCAATATGATAATATGACTAAGAGTACAATTAAAACAATCCGGCTCCCATACTCGGGTAGCTTATGGAATCAAATTCCAGTCAAGACAAATCGACTGTACTCAAACCTTCAAACCAGACAAATACGTAACTCCAGTCGACGGCAGCCATTTGTTGCCGTCAATGAACTGAGCCACAGTGAATGCATTAGCCTCGATCGAATTGTTCAAGGCATGAAATCCAGTCCAATTTACCCGGTTGGCCAGCCCTGCTCCTGGTCCGAAATTCATATACTCGCCATAGTAGAGAGTGTCCAGGTTGAAGTTGGAAGCATTCCATGGTACCCAACCCTGGGGTCGAACAATGTCGCCCAGGTAAGATTGCATGATAACAGCTCGAGAGAATGGTCTCCATGGTCTGCCAAGATATGCTGGGAACAACGACTTCACCGGGGCCAGGTCAGGCGCAGCGCTGATATTGCAGCTATGGATAGATGTCCCAGTGTTTTGATTTGGATCTTTTCTGCTCTGAGCGGTCACGGTAATCACCTGGCCACTGAGGGGTCTCCTCGCCAGTATTACGCAGTTCTGAAAAACAACCGCGGCATTGCCGAATATGAAATCCACCGTACCGTAAATCTTGCATTCTCTGTAGAATTGGCGAAGGGAATGAGCGTAGAGAGTGTCCTGGTAACCCTTCATGCTGCAACGGTAAAACACGGATCCATCTGATCCCACTCGAAGCGCCACAGCCTGGTTCCTGAATGGCCCGGCCGTGTTCTCAAACCCAATATCGCGAGCAATAAAACCACTGCCTGTGACCGCTGCAGCAGGAAACGGCATTGCTTTAGAAATGCATTCAAAATATTATTCATATAAGAAAAAAAATTGAAGGGTAAGTACTACATTTTGGAACGGTAAGCGCTCACCGAAAGTTGCAGAGCGGAACGTTGTTGTGCCGCCGAATACGCTGAGGTTTCCTGATATTACCGTGGAATCCATGCCGTCTCCAATAAACATGAGATTCGTCTTCTTCTTCTTGATCACAACTTGTTCATAATAGACGCCTGCTTTCACATGGATTATGTACCTTTTAGTGCTATTATCAGGAGCAGCAAGGACCGCGTCGGTGATATTTGTATAATTTCCCGTGCCGTCCAAGGCCACCACGACGTCAGCTGTTACATTGCTTTGCGGAGCCTGCAACAGCCTGCGATCTCCAACTGATAACCATCTGGGGAAACCATTTTCTTCAGATCCGAAATCATGACGATCGAACCCACTATCAGGATCGAATAAGAGTCGTCTATTGTGGGAATTTGGAGGCCGCTTCAGATCATCTACAACAGAGGAAATTTTATTGAACATGGCGAGAGAATTTCTAACTAATTCGGAGATTTGAATCACTCCGCTCAGCAACTGGTATTTGACTGCTCCATTTGAATCTGCGAATCCTTCCATGCAAGTGTCTTGATTGGTGAGACCCGCGCTGAGAAACGTCTTCACATCGCCAGGAGCGTTTGAGCTAAACTTGGAGAGGGCTTGGGCGAGATCATCGACGGTCATATCCAGTAGCTCGATGCAGTCATCGAGAGCATCCTGTTCTAATCCAGGGGCTGCTTCCCCCGTCAGCTTCGAAGCGACTATGAATATCTTCTCCACTACGCCGATCAATGCCCTGACCATAATATTGACGATCTGAGGAGGAATTGCCTGCGTGGATTCAGGGAAGAAGCCTGCGAGAGTCGAAACGCAGACCTGTGGGTGAGGCATCCCATCGCAAGCTCCGTGGAGAAATTCATTCGATGTTCGAATCGCCTTGACAGAAGTTTTGAATGCTATATGACTGTTCTTCGACTGAATATGTTGGACAGAAACACAAATTGCAACCGCCAGGAGCAAGGCGGAAGCCGCAGCAATAAATAGACCAGTCCTCAAGGTGGCCGCAGCAATAAATAGACCAGTCCTCAAGGTGAGCAAACGCTGCTTTACTCTCTCGACATTACTACTGCAGCTCAAAAAAGAATTCATAGTTCTGTGCTATTCCCTTACTCTCTTCTCTTCTGATCCTCGTTACATACAGATCTGAGATACAGATTTTACACATATATATCTACGCCGAGAAGAGCAGTCAAGCTGGCAAGGAATTTATGAGATTCAAGAGGGACAGTTGCCAGACTTTATTTCATCTAGTAGATTGTATCGGTCATATCAATCCACCGTGATTTTTAGGTGGAGTGTGTGGTAGTATTCGCCGACGCTCTCCATTAGCCGTATATTGAAGTTTCCTTATACCTTCCTTACTGGTACGGGATCAATTTTCGAATGTGGATGGATCCTTAACCAAAAGACTAAATTGGGTTCGCTACAAAACATCCACTTCATTAATTTTGTACAGCTTGGATAATAGAGACTTGCGAACCTGTTACCCTCAGGGTTGGAATTCGAAATCTCTTATCCATGGATATGGATTTTATAGCTCGCTGACATGGCCATGTTGTTCGTAATAATAATAACCACGAGATCTGGATCTAGAACGCCGCGGCATCAATAATTTGCTTGGCAGGAGATTTTCCTTCGCCGATTCTATCTATTAGCCGTATATTGAAGTTTACTTATACCTTCCTTGCTGGTACGGGATTAATTTTCTAAAGTGGATGGAACCTTAACTAAAGTTTATGGATCCTTAATTAAAAGACTAAATTGAGCCGTTACAGAATATCCGGTCATTAATTCTGTACAACTTGGATAATACAGACTTGCGATCCTGTTACGCTCAGGACTGGAGTTCGAAACCTCTTATGCAGGGATATGGATTTCATAGTCTGCTGACGTGGCCATGTTATTAATAATAATAACCACGAGGTCTGGATCTAGCTTTGCAGCACTCAAAGGCTTACAATACTAGAACGCCGTGGCATCAATAATTTCGTTGATAAGATATTTTTCTTGGAGTTATCATTCTCGAATTGACCAGAAAGAAAAAAACAGATGTTGACGATTGACGTAGGAAGATGACGGGGTGAATAGCTTCTGTGTCAGTAAAAGAATATATGGTTTCGTTGCTTTCAGTGCCGTGCCATGTTGGAGAATTCTACCGATACCTTGAGTGGGAGTTATTTATGGTTTAATTAAATTGCTGTGTCTTTTGGTGGTGTTTGACAGGGCTATCATATCTCTCAATTATTTGGTGGTTTTTTCTTTTTAATCGGATCAAAATTGGGTGGTTTTTTCTTTTTAATCGGATCAAAATTTGGTTGGAATTTTTAGTTACATATAAAATTATAATGGATGTAATTTTGAATTAATTTAAAGGTTTAAAATCTATCTATATTCAATACAATTTGATCATTCACAATATTTAACTAATTCGTATTTTATGTACATTGTTTTGGGTTAAATTTGAACTGGCAAAATTGGAAGGGCGTTGGTTAAACTTTTTATTTTTTGGGTTTTTTGTCAAGAATTCTACCATGTAAATTTGGATAAAATAGTTATTTTCTATTGTTTAAATTGCATTTTTGAATGCATAAATAGATTTAGTGTACTTAAAAATTATTAAGACATTTGGATTATACAAACTTAGCCACTCAAATATGCAGATCCAACCATTCCTCCCCAGATTTCCAGCAAAATCAAATTAAAAAAATCTTGAAAAAACAACCAAAAAATAGAACTTTCAGACTACTACAATTGGAAGTGGCTTAAATAGTTATGATTGAACCAAATGTTAAAATGAAAAGTAATTTCTAAAAGAGGTCTCAAGTTAATTCTCACCCTGACTAACCTGTACACCATTCATACGAGCTGCATAGATGCCCCTAAGATTCACCTAAAGTTTTACTGATAGCAGCCCAGTATCAACCCCGTATCACCCAGAAACAAATGCTGTCTGAACAACCTATGAATGGAATTAAGTTTTGGGTTACTAAATTCCAACAAATATGATGGAAAATGGAGCACTTCTTTTCATGATTGTTATTAAAATATTTTTTAAAACTTCTTACTAAATTTAAAATGTGAAAAAATAAGGTTTTTACTATAAATTCATTAAAAAAATTCGTCAGTGGGTGTTGTCAGCTGAAGCACAACACAACCAGATTTAGTGGCAAATAAATAAAATCAATATTAAGAGATCACAACAATCACACACTGAAAACAATCCCACAGTGAACAGAGTATGTATTTAAGTGGAAATTTTTTTTAAGGAAAAAATTATGGGCAATGATGATCATATTTTTATTATGCAAGGGGAAATCACATTAGCGGAATTACAGGTTTACAATCTTCCTCACATCCTCATCTCATACACTGCATTACACTACATTAAACAAATTAGTTACAACCTAATTTACCAGTTACACAAACTGATCACTGTAGTGTGTCTCATCTCACATCCCACACACTGCACTACACTTCATTAAACAAACTAATTACAAACTGATCCACCAATTACACAAACTGATCACTGTAGTGTGCATGCATGTGGATTCCATTTTTAATTGCTGATATTGTGTACATGCATGCATGAGCATGAGAAATTAGTTGATGCACATCCCATTTTGCATGACAAATTAAGGGGCAGTTTCAACATTGTCAAAGCGTTTAACTAAAGCCAAAACCTAATTTTTTTGAATCGACAAGCAAAACGAACTAGAAACCATTTATTAATTGTAAAAAATTGACGTTGCAAAACAAAAACAAACCTTTAAAAAGCAGGGGGGACCATTTATTAATCGTAAAAAATTGACCGTGCAAAACAAAAACAAGCCTTTAAAAAGCATGGGAAAAGGGCGTTTTAGTTTATTTATGGACTAACAATTATTTAAATATACCAGGTGTAGACAACGCAGTGGTACATATAAGAATAATGCGTTGAAATAATGGGCACGGTGCATATGGGTCCGCTTCCACGTACAGATGCCTCCGATTTCACTTTCAGAAAAGGCAAAGTTGGAGCAAACCTCAAGGAAGAATCGCATTCCTTGGATATGCGATACAACCAAACATGCCAGACTTTCTGCGGTTAAAGAAAAGTACGAAAGTCGCAAAGGCGTATTAAAACCACGCGGAAACATATTCTTAACTCATTAATGAGTACAATTGACGGGCAGAATGTCAGTCTCAGTCGCGCTTCGTACACTGCTGAATCGCTGATACTTCCTACTTACAGGCCCTTCCAGAATACTCGTCAATGGCGGTACAGGGCCCTCATTACTGTGATTTCAATTTTCCATTAAAAGGTTGGATTAGGTGCCGACACGTTAATAATTTTTTTTGTATCGGGCTTATCGTTCACAGTCTTTCTGAATAAGATTTAATTGGTTTACCTGTTAAAACGCAATGTTATTTTATTTTCACATGGTTTTAATAATTGTTTGAAACGACAACTTTTACTCATCGGCCCAAAAAGCTTTCAGACGCTGACACAGTTATGTAAGAAAGCTCCTGTGTATGCCGAAGCAGAACCCATAAAGAAATCACTGTATAGTGTGAATTAAATTGGAATACTCACGTAGACTTTGCGGTAGACTGAACTCTGAAGTATTCCTTTGGAATAAAGGTCACAATTTCATTAATTCACGCGGCATGTAACCTTAAAAAGTTTGGCATGTTCATTCCATCTAGCCGGACAGACATTAACCCGCCGAAAGATTTCACGTTTTGTTGTTTTCCTACCTTTATTCCTATAAATGCACAACGCGTCATTGTTTCAGCGTGTTAAACCACCTCCTAAAAAAGGAAAGCTACCCTGGAATGATGAGAAGACGATATTAACGCGTGATTTTATCCAATTGCCAATAATGCGACTGGATTGGAATCATCCGCATTTTTAATATTTTGTATGGAGTGGGCTAACTCGGAAGCAATCTTTCCTTCCCAGTTATCTTTCACGCAGGTTTTTGGTGGTGTTTTTTTTATTCAGAACTCTGATCGATTTTTTAAGTATTTGGGTTGGTTTAAAATGGGGCAAAACTCCTGAGTTAAGGTTTTAAAATCATGAAACTTTGAACATGAGAAACACTGGTGTGTTTGCTAGAGTTAACCTACACCTATTTTGTATTGTTTATCACCCATTTGTCATTTAATTATTTTTTAACATAGCATCATCTTGTGTACATGTGTCACTAAATTTCATCAATTTTTTAATTAAATTGATAAGAAGCGATTTATAAAAAAATTATAATAAGTTGTAATACAAAGTAATTCATAATCACTGCGACTCTTGTATGCTTGGACAATTGTGAATATCTTAACACTTAGTCATATATAAGCATACATTCATGAGAAACAAAGAGAACCACAACAAAACAAATGAAAGAAAGTTGCCCAATACCTTACATTATCGTATTTGAAATTTTTCTTTTTATTGTAGTTAGATGTGTTTTTAACAATTTATATGAGAAATATGTGTAATTTCTTTCATGTCCAACATGTATGGAAATGACAAGTGTTATTTAAAAGAAAATTAAATATGTAATACAAATAAAATATTTCAATGTCCACTTTAAGTAAAATATTTTTATATCATTTTTTTTTAAATATAATTTTTTTTGTTATTAATAATTTTTTTAAATGTCATGTGTCAACTCCATGTTAAACACTAAAGGAATGATACATCTCCCTAGTATTATGATGTAAAAAATACTTATAGAAGAAATATATATATATATATATATATATATAATTTCAATGTGTAATACAAATAAAATATTTCAATGTCACTTTAAGTGAAATATTTTTATATTATTTTTTTAAATATATAATTTTTAAATGTCATGTGTCAATTCCATGTTAAACACTNAAATATAATTTTTTTTGTTATTAATAATTTTTTTAAATGTCATGTGTCAACTCCATGTTAAACACTAAAGGAATGATACATCTCCCTAGTATTATGATGTAAAAAATACTTATAGAAGAAATATATATATATATATATATATAATTTCAATGTGTAATACAAATAAAATATTTCAATGTCACTTTAAGTAAAATATTTTTATATTATTTTTTTAAATATATAATTTTTAAATGTCATGTGTCAATTCCATNTCATGACTAGTTAGTGACAATGCAAACATGGAAAAACAACAATCTCTTAAGTTGAGGGAATTATTAGCTTGCACCCAATAAATTTGAATATGATGTAAAAAGATGAAATTTAGGAAATCTAATTAGCTTAAAACAATTTATATGAGAAATATGTGTCTTTCTTTTATGTTCAACATGTATGGAAATGACATGTGACATTTAAAAAAAAATTCAATGTGTAATACAAATAAAATATTTCAATGTTCACTTTAAGTAAAATATTTTTATATCATTTTTTAAATATAATTTTTTTGTTATTAATGTTTTTTTTTTTAAATGTCATCTGTCAACTCCATGTTAAACACTAAAGGAATGATACATCTCTCTCTTATCCTGATGTAAAAAGAACTTATGGAATATATATATATATATATATAATTTCAATCTGTAATACAAATAAAATATTTCAATGTCACTTTAAGTAAAATATTTTTATATCATTTTTTTTAAATACAATTTTTTTTGTTATTATTTTTTTTAAATGTAAGTGTCAATTCCATGTTAAACACTAAAGGAATCATACATCTCCCTAGTATTGTGATGTAAGAATATATATATATAGGTGCTAATTCCAAGGGATGATTCAAGGTAATTTCACAATGTGTGTGTGTGTGTGTGTAAGCTAATGATTGTCTCTCATGACTCATTAGTAACAATGTAGACATGGAAAAAAAATAATCTCTTAACTTGGAGAGATGATTTGAAGTAATTTCACAATGAATTTGAATATGATGTAAAAAGATGAAATTTAGGAAATT
Source organism: Picea sitchensis (assembly GCA_010110895.2). Classification (NCBI taxonomy): domain Eukaryota; kingdom Viridiplantae; phylum Streptophyta; class Pinopsida; order Pinales; family Pinaceae; genus Picea; species Picea sitchensis. The sequence goes on from SNQJ01S0058548.1 coordinate 97,000, forward strand.
GAATTAGCTTAATAGAATTTGTATATGATTATGTGAAATTTGAGTTTCTCTAATAGTGGTATGTTAGTTTTCATTTCAAAATATAATCCTTATGTTCCCATTGGTGCAAGTGTTGCGTACCTAAATGATGGAATTTACTCTAAAAAATTTGTACAATAATAGAGAACACAATGTTCTTGTGAAGGCCTATTTTTTCAAAATTTATAATGCTAATTTTGTATATTTTTTAAATTATGAAAGTCACTATATCCTTGAAATTACAAGGCCTTGGGATACTACAGAGCACGAGGGTTTTAACATAATCAAACATTTTTATTTTAGATTGTAGATCTTGGTATGTACTAGTGCAATGTATAACTTATTCTAAAAATGGTTAAGGCCATTAAAAAACTATAGCTAGAATAAAATATGTATGTATTTTAAGATTCCAATATATGTCAAGACAAAAATATGTTAAAAATAGTAAACAATATTAATTTTTTTAAAATTATATATATTTGGAATCCACATAGTCAACTCTATATGTACTTGTAGTTTCATCGACACATTTGTGTAACCTATACAAAAATAACGTGAAAGATAGATATATTAAGAGACATTCAAAAAATGGAGGTTTTGATGTATTAACAACCCAAACCACTAGGTTTATCATTCCAAACCTAAATATGAGGCAACCAAATCTATGAACTCATATGTTAATGTTATCACTCCTGCCCCAAAAAATTGAATGGAAAGAACACACATGGCTTTTATAGCTTGTGCACATTATAAAGTGTATGGGCGTTATAAAGAGCGTGTTTATTCTTAGAAAACGCACATTCTTTTTTTACTAAGCATTCACAAAGTAGGTATAACATGAATGTTCTAAGAAATACTCTAGGCATATAGGTCCATCAACAACATGTTGACCCACCATAAATCACCTTTCAATGGTATCCTCCGTCTCTGAATGGTGATAGTTAACATTATGAGTTTTGAACATTGAGTATGAGTCTTGGAATTTGGATAAGGTTAGGAAAACAAATCCAAGAGTTGGTGCCTAAAAGAATATTATAGGCTTATGAGGACAAGAAATACACTTTGAACCACCACAAATGACCTATCAAGGGAATCATTTGCCTCTAACTAGGTATATATGTACCTGTTGATGTTCAGATTGGTCACAATCTCAACAACAACCTCACGAGGATAAAATCCCCTTGTGTTTTATAGATGTGGTACTCCTATATTTTTCTTTTAAATATTTGTCTTAATATTTCTCAAAAGAGGGGAATGCTAAATAGTAAAACTCAATCTTTATTTTTTGAAATAAAATAGAAGAAATATTATTCAAGAATAGAAGAATATTCACATGAAAAAATTCTTGGAAGAAGGACCAAAATATTATACAAGAATAAAGAAACCATAATTTGAAAGCAAAACATTTCTGACATCCATCATATTGAAAGCAAAACATTTCTGACATCCATCATATTGTAATAAAATTTGATCACATTCATAAGAAGGAAAAGTATAAGTCCACAATTTCAAAGAACTTTAAAAGAGTATTTCATTTAAAACAGAAAGGAATATGATAAGTGAACTTCAAAAATATTGTGCTCATAAACTAAGAGTTTGAGAAATCATTAAAGTTACATGTCAAAGTAGTTCTTTTGGGAGCTAAAAAACAATAGTCTATTTTATAAATAAATAAAAGGATCGCATTAGTCCAAATGGACTAGCATGGGGCTTCTGTGGACCATAAAAGAAAATAGAGTAGGGATGGACCTGAAAGAAGAAAAATGAGACAGTCAATGATCCAAAAGTATCCAGAATGCTCACAAAGGTCCATGAGGATCCAAAAAATCTCAAAATTTTATCATCTTAAATGCTCTCGAAAAGGACGTTAGATTTACAACAATGCAAAAATCACTTCAAACAGAGTTCGCATGTAAAATATATAGTCGGTCAAAGTTATGGTCAACAAGGTCAAAAGTCAAAGTCAAAGGTGACACATGGCACCACTGGAAGGGTGATGTTACGAGGAAAATCTCTCTATGGCTAGAGTGAACCACAATAGACATGTATGGTTGTAGAAATTGACTCAATTCCATCATATGCTATATAAACTAATGTGCAAGAGAGGTAAGAAAGAGGCCTACCTCATACAAACGTTTGATGATGTCCACCGTTGAGCACTTCGACCCAAAAGATTTATTGCTGCAACAAGTTCTCAACAAAAAAATATAGAAAGCATATAGTGATAATATAAAAGGTTAGCACATTAGATAACATATTCCATTAATATACAAAACAAACATGCCCATGGATCATAATACATATATTTGTAAGATATCAATTGGATGGGAAATGAGTATTTCTATTAATAAATGATCAACATAAGTGAAAATATTACAGACTTCCTTGTCGACACGGTTCAGAACCAAGAAACCAAGTTTCTTCCAACTGGACCTCCACCACTTCAATCCTCCACCAAAGGCAAGCTCATATAAGGGAGACAAAGAGGTTCTCCATCAATAAGGGAAGAGATTGGGGGCTGAACACTGTGTCCAAACTTAAAGGACAAAGGGATGCAGACTCAATATGAAGTAAATAATTTCTCCAGAGTAACTTTGCTCTCAAAGTTGAATTCTCTCTCCTTTTCCATAGCTCAGAATTGGCTTCTTTATAGCCTTAAAAATGCAACTGAAGGGCCAAGTCGGAACGTTTTTAGTATATGGAAGGCCAAGGATTAGAGATATCCTATCATGACATGGAAACCTGACATTTAATTTTTATTTTATGGCACAAATCCTGATGTACACGGGTTGTAGTGGAGCATCCAACATGTACGCTTGTTGTATAACTTGCAAGGTGCGTACAAGTGGAAAAACATTTATTTTTGTCTCTGGATTTATCAATCAGGGAAAGTAAGTCTGCATGGGGGAATGGAATAAGTCCCTCTCTGCAAGATTGCATAGGGTGAGGAAAATATTGCTTTAACAGATGTCCCCTAATGTGTGAGGTCAGAGGAGAATCTGTGATGGCCGAAATACATTATAAATAACCCAGAAGTGGAGTGGTAGAGAACTAGTTGGACAAATTCAATTGCTCATTACATTCTGTACTGAATTTGTCATACATGGCTGCCAAAAATACATTGCAGATCCATGTGAAAATATACCAAACAAGTGTTCGTGGCCATGAATAGGAAAATACAAATGCGGTTACATGCCAAAGGTT
>SNQJ01S0058549.1:0-11322 GCA_010110895.2 Picea sitchensis
GCAAGGAGTTGAGATCAACTGAAGATCTCATGGACTGTCAGGAGGACAGGCAAGGAATTTCACATTTCCAGCTGGGCAATGAAATGAGGTCATTGCGGGATCTCAAAGACTGTCAGGAGGGCAATGGAAGCATCCCATATTGTCAGGTGGGTAGGGATGAACAGATGAGACTATCTGAGAGTCTCATAAACTTAGAGGTGAGTTTGAATCAGCAGATGCAGCTGACAAAGGAGGAAGATCTGAGAAATCTTCTGATGATTGGGGGAATCGAAATACTCCTACCATTTTCCCAAGAGGAGGCAGAACTCTACATTGCGGTTGATAAGGAAACAACAACAGAAGAAGGACAGCCAACTGAGACTGTCAGGAAAGAAGAGTTGGAGCAGGTGTTTGAGACTTCCCAAGCAGAAGAAGAAAATGAGCATTCTGAGGAGTGGCTCAATATTTTCAGCCAGGAGACTGAAAAGACTGCAACCTGGGAGTTTGCAGAAGAAGAAGAAGAAGAAGCAGACAACATTAGTTTGGCTGATCTGTATGAACAAATTGAAGCCCTGGAGAGAAGGGTGAAGGTGCAGAGCGTGCACATCCAACAGGTGAAGTTGGTAGCAGATCAAGAAGGCATGGGAGATCATAGTGATCTGCCCATTTGCAGAAAATTTTTGCAGCTAGGGAGACTACATGAACAGAGCCAGCCACAGGAGCAGCTGGATGAAGTGATCGACATGATCAGGGAGTTGATGATCCGGTCAGCATAAACTGTCAGCAAGGAGAGGCTGAGCAGAAGGAAAGAAACATCAGCAACAACAACAGGGAGATGGAGTAGATGAACAGCTCCATAAATTTTTTTGGGATCCAGGAGGATTTCAACAGCTAAGATGGGAAGCTCATGAGAAGGAGATCATGAATTTTTCAACTGAGGATTATGATGCAGGAGCATCTCTCCACGTCAGCCAGCCAGCCAACCAGACACATCAACGCGTGCATTCAAGGCTGAAGAGAGGCGCAACCCTCATCTTCAATTTTGAATTTGAATGTAATTAATGTTGTAGGTTGTTGAGCCATGGAGCCATGCTTTTGTGCAGGCATTAGAGTAGGTAGGCCTTTAATGTTTGTAAGGCTGAGATCTAGATCCAGATGGTGGACTAGACAACCCTTTCAATGTAATTGAATAGGGTAGGTAGGTTGGAGGGAAGCGCTCTAAGAGCCTCCTCATGTAAAATATCTTCTGAGGGTAATTATATCTCATGGGTAGAGGGTCTGTGAGTAGAGAGAAGAAGAGAAAGAGTCAAGACCTTGTTACAGGCCATGCTCAGGAACACCTTGTACAAACAGGCATTTACCATTTAATATAAACAATAGTTTTTCCTGCATATTTCTGGTGTTAAATGAATGTCTGTGAGTGTTCTATATATGTTGTGAATGTATGTTGTGATTGTGAATTTGTAGGAGTTGTTTTGATTTCAGGCTTGAGAGGTTCTTTGTGGTTTCATACCAGGAGGGCGTGACAGAGTACTGTGGTCTTTGAATACCAGTGCACATAAGCACTTATGAACTCTACAGATTCAGACAAAGACGTGCCAGGCGGGCACAGAAGCTGAAATCATCAATTTAGGGAAGACCTATGAGGTTGTTGAACACCTCAGAAGGCAAGACTGTGTAGGAGAGACAGTTGCAGACATAAACTCTCTTTGAGTTCTGAAAAACTCTGCCAATTGGGCATTGAGCAGATGCAAGGGAGTGCATAGAAGAACTCTATTGAGAGTTCAGAAGAATATGGAAGCTCTGAGGAGTTCTGCGAAGCTCTGCCAAGTGGGCAGTGAGCCAGTGCAAGGAGTGCACAGAAGAACTCTGCTATGAGTTCAGACAGGAGAACCATAATCACTAAGGATTCTGAGAGCTCTTCCAGGTGGCATTGAGAAGGTGTAAGGAGTACACATAAGACATAACTGTTGGATGTTCTGTGAGAAAATACTCTACCAGGTGGGCATTGAGCAGGTGTGCAGACAGGCACAAAGAGGAAGAGAACTCTTTGAGTTCTGCCAATTGAGGAAGAGTCCATTGAAGGATCTTCACAGGGTTACTGAGCACCCTGAAGGATTCAGCAAGAGGTTGCTTGAGCAAAGGAGTGCCAGGAGGGCATCATATTTCTCCATCTATAGGAGAAGGAAGAAGAGTAAAATCCCTTAGAGGTCTGAGTTCATGAGTAAAGCTCAGGACGGATAGCACTTTCGTGTGCAAGACTCTACTGGACCGCAGAAGTGAAAAATCTCCAAGGATTTGAAGAAAATCTCAGGAGGGATAACATTTTTACACGTGCAGGCAAGAAATCAAAGTAAAGGAGCTCGCAAGGAAAAGAATTCAAGGTCGAGGCCTTGTGCATTTGGAACTCTTCCAAGGCTGGGAAGAAAAGAGTCAGATCTCGGGAGGAGCGACAACTGTCATTGGATGATCTGAAGAGATCTGGACCGTTGAAGGTTTCCACATCCAGGAGGTAGTGCAACAGAGGAACGCATAGGAGAAAGGATATGAACCATTGGATCTTTCTTAGAACACCCGTCATCCGTCCAATCTGATAGAGAAGCAAGGGGGTTACAAATATTTCCAATGGTTCAAGCTCAGGATATCGTAAGTCGTCGGACCTCACTTATATACCCGTCAGTCATGGGATCTGACAGGAGTTGCATGGGGGTTAAATCCTCGCAAGTAGAGTGAAAGTCCCGAAAGGCGTCAGGACATCGGGATATCGGCATTCGGGAAATCAGGGATTCTGATGTTGAGAGGTCGGGACACTACAAGGTAAGAGTCCCGAAAGGAATTTTCCATCGGAGTTTCGCATATCAGGATATCGGAAGTCTCGATGACAGGGGATCGAGAATCTCCAGGCTGAAAACCCTGAAACAGATCTGAGTCGTCCATCAGTTGGGACATGTGGCGGAGACTGAGAGTCTGTCGACATTTTGCATGTTGGGATTTCGGGTATCAAGAGGACAGGATGCCGGAGCATTTCGGCATTTGATTTCACGAAATTTCAAAATGATTGAGGACCGTATATCATAGGAGGACGCGTGGTGGAAATCCAAGAATTAGGGAAAAATCTCGATAGGAGAGCCATTTTGGGATTCGGCGTTTCACGAATCCCGAGGATAGGAAGTACGCCCATTTCAGAAACGCAAATTCCAAAACCCCGACAAGGTGGAAAGCTCCGTTGTGGGGCCAGCTGACGTCACTTCATCATATCGGAGGTTGGGAATCGGAACTTCGAGAGTTCCAAGGGAAAGAACCCATAGGCATTTCGGTGTTTCAAAACCCGAAATCATGAAATGACGAGGATCGTCCATCTCGAGGGGACGCGTGGCAACAATCTATGTTTTCGGGGAAAATCCCGAAAGGCAAGGCCATTTCGATATTTCGGAAATTGACACTTCGGGAGTCGAGAGACCAAGAGTTCGGGTGCTTGAGTCGCGAAACCTTGAAAGGGACTGCGGTCATATAAGGGGAGGTCATGTGGACCAAAGGTATAGCCCAGGGTGGCTAACTGAAGCTAAAGTCGTTTCGGAAAATCGACATATCGAAAGATCGGTGATCGGGAGATCATGAGAACAGTGGTTCTTGTGACATCGAGAATTAAGAAACCCCGACACCTGAAGTTTTCATTTCCTGAGGGAAAAATGTTCACGATCGCATTCGGGCCGTGAAGGAAAAGGAAGGACCTGTGGATCAGGGTTTAACATAGATTCCAGTGGGAATCGAAAGAGCTAATTCAGCTCGGGAAAGGGAAATTAGAATGATCCTTAAGACTGGGAGGTCAGGCATGGGACTTTCTGAGGTAGGCGGTGGACAGCGGCGCCATCAAACATGCATAAGCTAGTATCAATTTGATTGCTTCCATTCTGGAAACTGGCGAAAATGTCTCTTCAAAGTTGATACCTTCAACCTGTGTGTATCATTTGCATGTCAATCTAGCTTTATTCCTAGTAACCTTTCCATCTTCATTCAATTTATTTCTGAAGAACCACTTTGTGACAATCACATTCTTCTACCTTGGTCTTGGAACTAATTCCAAAGTGTCATTTTTCTCTATCTAATCCAATTCTTCATCCATAGAATTTATCTATAATTCATTCTTGTTGGCCTCTTAAAACCTGTTTGGTTCAATCGTAGATAAGAGTACTAGGTGCATTTGTTTTGGTAAACGAATTCTTCTTCTAGTCTCAACTCTTGCATCCTTGTTTCCAGTAATCTAATTTGAAGGATAATTCTTATGTACTTGTTTGATAGGTATCTTTGCAGGCAGTTCCTAAACTTTCTCTTCTACTTCTGTCTAATCTTCTTCGCCTTCCCCTTCTGTTGCTTCTTCATCATTTTCTTCTTCCTCATAAACCTGTTCCATGGATTCCTTTTCTTCTTCCTTTAATTTCTGTCCACCTATTTCATCAACTGTTACATTGATGCTTTCCACAACTTTATTGAGCCTTATGTTGTAACACTTGTATGTTTTCCTTGTACTTGTGTAACCGACAAGTACACCTTTTTCCACACGAGATTCAAACTTTCCCATTCTACCATATTCTATTTTGATGTATCATATGCTTCCGAACAATTCGAAGTGCTTCAGATTTGCTGGTCTTCCTTTCCATAGCCCTTAGGGAGTTTTTTCACTATTTGTTCTAATCATTACTCTATTTTGAATGTGAATTGTTGTATGCACTGCATGTTTCCAAAACACATCTTTCAATTTAGAATCCATTAACATTGTTCAATCCATTCTTGTACTATATTGTTCTCTCTTTCAACAAATCCATTCTATTGAGGTGTCCTAGCAAAGGAGAATTTCCTTTTTATTCCATGCTTGCTACAAAAATCCATAAATTTCGTTGAAGTAAACTCTCCTCCATTATCATATCTCAAACATTTGATTTTTGAATCCATTTCATTTTCAACCATTTCCTTGAACACATTGAAGTTTTCAAATGATTTTGACTTATTCCTAAGAATGAAAACTACAGTCATTCTTGTATAATCATCAACCAATAACATAAAGTATTTCTAACCTTTTAAAACCTTTGTTATAGTTGGTCCAACTAGATCAATATGCACAATTTCCAGTGGTATTTTCATCGAGTATTCCTTTGATTTGAACCTGGTCTGTGTTTTCTTTCCTTGTTGATAGTTCTTGCATAATGTGTTGGTTGGTTTTGTGATCTCGGGAATTTCTCTGACTGCTTACTTTTTTATGACTTTGATGAGGTTATCGAAGTTTATGTGACCCATTCTTCTATGGCATATCCAACCTTCATCTTCCTTTCCTAGAAAACACTTTTCATTTCCAATTTCACTTAATACATATATGTTGTTTGAAGTTCTTGCAACTGTTGCAATCAATTTGCATGAACCTGCTTTTCTTATCTCATATTTTTGTGAATCGAACATAATTTTATGAACTTGGTCACACATTTGACTTACACTTAGAAGATTATGTTTCATAACTTCCACTAGTAGAACATTTTATTCCTTGGTATTCTTGTTTCCAATTATGACTGTTCCCTTTCCAATGATTCTAGCTGAGTCATCATTTCCAAAGGACACTAATCCATCTCTTTCATTTCTTAATGTAAGAAACATATCTTCATCACTTGTTGTGTTCTTTGAATAGCCATTTTCAACATACCAACCACATTTCTTTTGTTTATCTTGTAGAGAGAGTGTGCATTCTTCATTGTTAAATTGATCCTTCTTTCTTATCCATATTATCTGTTGAGGTTCATGTCTATGACTGTTGTTATTATGTTGTGATTTTCTAGGAGGGACTTTCATTCTAAAATCCTTGGCCATGTGCCCAAAGTTGTTGCATTTGTAGCATTCCACTTCAGTGCTCAATGATTCAAACATGTTGTAGCTTCTTCTCTGTGTTTCACTATGCCTTATTGGATAACCATTATGTTCATGACTTTCAAAGTTTTTTATTTTCCTGCTATTATCTCTACAATTTACAACTTTCTGTCCAAAATTATTACATGCATAACAAAAACCAAAAAACAGAGTTTGATACCTAGGAGTTGAATATATTCTGAAAGGAGTTACTCTTATGAATCCTTCTTCATCCTGAGGCCTACATGTTTCTGACTGTCGCTAATTTTGAAATCTGAGTCTTCTAGGTGGAGGACTGTCCCTGTGATCTTCCACGTAAAACTTCTTGTCTCCTCTAACAGTCTTTGCATAGCTTCTTGGTTGTGTTTCTTTATCTGTGATTTTGTAACTTGAGCCTCTTTCTGTTTGATTGTATCATATCCTGGAATTGTCATGATGTGGCCTTTGATTGTTGATAATATTATCCAAAACCTTTGAATTGTTCTACATATTCTTCTATTGAAGATCTTTTCTCAAAGTAACAACCTTTGTTTCCAAATTTCCAATGATCCTGTCTTTTTGTTCTAGTTGTTCTTTGAGTGCTTCTTCGATTCTTTTTTCTTCTTCTATTTGAACCTTTAATTTAGTGATCATATTTTCTAGTTCTTCAACGTTTGAATTTTGAATGTCTTCTTTCTTGTATAGTTCTTCCTGGAGTTTCTTGTTTTTCTTCTTTTCTCTTTTTATAAATTCTATAGCACTCGACAGTTCTTCTCCGTATTCAACATATGATTATTCATACTCCTCTTCGGTGTATTCTTTATCAGAGTCTTCTATTTCCATGTATAGAACTCTTTCTATCTCACTTTCACTGAATTCATCTTCATCTGATGAGGATCAGTCTTCTTTGGTGCAAATATTTTTCTTGAAGACTTTCTTTTTGATTCTTTTTCCTTTATAAGATTTTTTGTTGTTTGAATAATCCTCTTCATTTATTTTCTTTTTATTATGAGTAAATTTGTTAGAAATATGACCAATACCATCACAGTTAAAACAAATCAATGGAAGCTTACCTTTATATATGTCATCGGTTCCCTTTTTCAATCTTCTTACAAAGTTGTCCACTTCTTCATTATCTTCTGAGATGTCACTTTTGTTACTATATTATTTTTATTTTTTCTTTCCATTTTGCTTTGACCTTTCGGATGCTTTGAATGTTGCTTCTTTTATACCTGGATTTTCTTGTTCAGTTCTCATTTCATAGTTTGTGAATATTCCATGTATTTCATCCATGCTTAATGAGTCTAGATATGATCTTTCTTCTAGTGTTGAGATCTTAGGATCAAATCTCATTGGAAGAGATCTTAGTACCTTTTGAACAATCACAGATTCATCAATTTATTCTCCCAATCCTATGATTTCATTCATTGTTTCATCAACTTGTAAGAATTGAGCTACAATATTCTCATCTTCCTTCATCATTATTTGTTCGAATTTACCTCTGTAAGTTTGAAGCTTTCCTGCTTTGACTTTTGAATCTCCAATCTCTTTAGTGGAGCTATAATGTATAAATTTGGTATATACCGAATCACAAAGACCATTCATAAGTGCATTTGTGGCTTTTGAATTATTTAGACTGAGTTTCTTTCTGTTGTCAGTTTTTGGTGGAACTATTGGTTCTTTTTATCCATCTACAAATGATTTCCAAACTTCGAAGCTCTATAGCATATCTAAACCTGTAGAATGTTGATTCGGATCTTGCTTCAGAATTCAGGAACCTAGCACCATCTCTTATTCAACCTTCCATGAATATTTCCAACTATATGTGCCTTGATCTCCTTCATTCCATGTGTGTACACATCCTATCTCACTACAACCTGCATACATACGCACCATGGCTCACTGTATCCCGCATACTACTTCAGAAAACTAGGGTTTTCTTAACCACCAAAACTTTCACCGTCAAAGCCTCTCACTTACGGAACTTCTGATGCATCCATGAATACCTGCAATGAATCTTCCACTAGAATAGATGTTCAATATGCTCAAGAAATTCACACATAAGATACCCTACACTGATTCACCACCCTCTCAGTTTATTCGGTGTGTCCAACATATGATTAAACATTGATCACACCTTAGATTAAGTGTCAATCAATGTTCACTAGGTTCACTACCACTAATTTCATTTCTACAAGAATAAGGTGGTTTCCTAAATTATGAAAAAGAGCACATACATATAGGATTTATCATGTGAAAAATAATGCTCGATGTGTTCCTTTTTATTTATTGTTCAAGCATTTATTGTAAGCATTTACTCTATATTGTATGAATTTAATAATAACCACTTTCAATAAATAAAAAACATGTTTTCTTGTAACTTTATTTCAACTTTCAAAATATGAAATTACTTACATTTAAATAAATAAAAATTATATTGTCTCATACCTTTATTTCAGTCCTTAAAATATGCAACTATTTACATTAAGTGTGCATGAAGGAAGTCAGTTTCTTAAATTGTGAAAAATCACCACATACATATAGAATTTATTCTATGTGAAAAAAACAATTATGTGTGCCTTTTTAGAAGCAATGTTGTGTTTGTAACACACATCATTTTTTCCATCTTTATTTAATGTTACATGAAAGATGGAGGTTGGAATGGTTCTTATCGCTTTTTACAAGGATGGCACTTATTATATTTTTAAGCAATGTCTTTGTTGTTTTATTTGAAGAATGTGATTAAACATTGATCATACCTTATATTGAATAAGTGTCTATCAACATTCATTAGTTTTTCATCAGGTTAATTGTCACTAATTTCATTTCTACAAGAATTTATTGTAATAACCACTTGTTTGATAATCCCTATGATTCTTGTTGAACATCGATTCTTGATAAACATTGCAATGTGACATAACCAATGAGTCATTTTTTTATCAACATCGCATTGCAATATAACCAATGAGAACTATTATTATCAACTAGACATAAGTCTACCAACCCAACATGAACGGAGCATTATTATCAAGTGGACATAAGTCATTCAACATAAATGTCACAACAGATATAACCTCGTAATGTAAAAAAATGAACATCTTCATGAAACATATTGGGACACAATAGATACAACATCTTAATGTAAAAAAATGGACATCTTGAGAAGTATCACAAAGTGATATAACCCTTGATCAATATTGTAATGCGACATAACTATGTAGGAACATCACTCTTAGTGAAAAATAACACTTAATGAATGTTGCAATACAACATAACACAACCATTGAAGAATGTGTCAATTTGACATAAGTTAGCCTTGAAAATGTTACATCACATCGAAATGTTCATTAATTAAGGTTATATCATTTTGTAAACATAAATGAACGTTTCAATGTTACATAACCATTTAGGAATGATATAATTCGACATAATACAATGAATATGTACATCAAAATGTGACACAAGGATGGATAACTATGGATGATCTTTCATGTGGTACCCATATTTCAATAAGGGGGATGTAATTCATAAACATCCTACTGAAACATATGGTTAAACGAATGTTGGAAGGTGATATAACCCAAAATGAACATCATATTGTGTCCTAACATCTTCAATGGTAACCTATGTCAAATACCTACATTCCCCAATGGGTGTGTCACATTGTGACATACATATTCATTGTATTATGTCATATTACATTACTTCTAAATAGGAACATCACGTTGTGACAATAATTTAGTGTTATGTCACCTTGTAACATTCCTTTAGTGTTATTATTTAGTGTGATATTCATAATGAATGGTTAACTATGCATGACATTTAATCTAGCACGTATATACACATAGGGGGGATACATTTGACAAACATTGCACTGGAACATAACCCTAAAGGATTTTCCAAAACCTAAATTATCGTCGCATTGTGACATGACCATTTAGGAACATTACAATTTGACATAAGACAATGAAGGTATATTTTGAAATGTAACACAACCATTGAGGAATATAGCAATTCAACATTCCAATAGGGGGGGGGGGATCATAATTCACAACCATCACATCAAAACATAATCCTAAAGGAATGTTGGAAGGAGGAATAACCCTAAATGAAAATTAGACTGTGACATAACATTTACAAGGGTAACTTATGTCAAATATGTACATTCCTCAATGGTTTTGTCGCATTGTGGCATAAATATTCATTGTATTGTGTCAAATTTCATAATTTCTAAATAGTTATGTCACTTTGCAACATTCATTTAAGGTTATATCACCTTGCAACATTCCTTTAGGGTTATTATTTAGTGAGAGGTTTATGAATGATGGATTACGAATGACATTTAATATGGCACCTAGATCCCAACAGTGGGATACAATTTAGAAACATTGCACTAGAACATAACCCTAAAATACATCGTAATGTGATTTAACCATTTTGAAACAATGCAATTAGACATAAAGAAATGAAGGTATATGTTGAAATGTGACACAACCATTGAGGAATTTAGAAATTCAACATTATTCAACCAACATGAAATTCGTAATGTGATGTTATCATAGTGACCATGTAGGAACATCATTCTTAGTGAAACATAAAACTTAATGAATGTTGCAATATGGAATAATACAACCATTCAATAATGTATCAATTTGACATAATTTATCCTTGAAGATGTTACATCACATTGCAATGTTCATTTAAGTTTATTCGATTATGTACATCAAAATGAACTCAAAATGTGACATAACCATGGCTAACTATGGATGACCTTTCATTTGGTACTATGGAATCAAACAATTCAACATTCCAATAAGGGGGGTAGACGTAATTCACTACCATCGCATCGAAACATAATCCTAAAAGAATGTTGGAAGGAGGCATAACCATAAATGAACATTGGACTGTTACATAACATGTTCAATGGTAACTTGTGTCAAATACCTACATTCCTCAATGGTTTGGTTTCATTGTGGTATAAATCCTCATTGTATTATGTCCAATTGGATCATTTATAAATAGTTATCATTGATTTTGTGACATTCATTTAGGCTTATGAATGGTCGATTATGAATGATATTTAATCTGACACCTAGATCCCAATAGGGGGATGTAATTCAAAATCATCGCACTAGAAAATAACCCTAAAGGAATGTCACAACCCTAAATGAACATCGCAATGTGATGTAACCATTTTGGAACAATGCAATTAGACATAAGGCATTGAAGGTATACATTGAAATGCAACACAACCATTCAGAAATGTAGCAATTCAACATTATTCAACCAACATGGATTTCGTAATGTGATGTTATCATAATGACCATGTAGGAATGTCACTCTTATTGCAACATAACACTTAATGAATGTTGCAATATGACATAACACAACCATTCAAGAATGTATCATTTTGACATAAGTTAGCCTTGAAAATGTTACATCATATTGCAATGTTAATTTAAGGTTATGTCATTC
>SNQJ01S0058549.1:16111-43024 GCA_010110895.2 Picea sitchensis
AATGCAACATCACCTTTCATAAAATATCCAATGTGACATAACTATTAATAATATTATTAAACCATTAACCATGGCCAACTGCAATCAAACACCATAGTGAAGTATAATGAACAATGGCCAACTATGCCCAACCAAAATCAACCAATTTTATGCGCCATTACCCATGATAAATGTCGCAATGTGAAAAAATACTTCATGAATGTGATAATTTCACATCACATTTGATCGACACCATAATTCGACATAACCATTCACGAATGTAGGAATCTGACACAAGTAAACCAAGATGAATGTCTCAATGTCACACAACCATTGAGGAAGATCAAAATCAAACATAGCCATTGATCATTAAGGAATGTCACAATCCCACATAACCCTCCATAAATGGCACAATGGGGAAAAATCCTTTATGAACATTATAATGTGAAATCGCATTTCTTTTACACCAGAATGCGAAAAAAACCTTAATGAACATCACAATGTGATATCAGATTTGATGAACACCACAATGTGACATAATTGTTAATGTGGCAAGATGAATGTTGCAATCTGAAATAACCATAAAGGAATGTTGTAATCCAACATAACCATCAATGAATGTCACAATGTGTCAAAATCCTTTATGAATGTAACATTCTGACATCACATTTGATCGACAACACAATGTGACATAGCCATTCATGCATGTAGGAATCAGATATAATTCAACCAATTTGAATGTTTCAATGTCACATAACCATTCATGAATAGTAGAATCAAACATATACATATTACAAAGTAGGCCAAAATAATTGTTACAATCTGACATAACCATTGAAGAATGTCACAACCCAATAAAACCTTATTGGAAATTGCAATGCAACAAAACCCTCAATAAATGTCACAATGTGACATCACATTTGATGAACATCATAATGCGACAAAACTCTTAATGAACATCGCAATGGGACATAGCCATTAACATCACAATATGAATGTCACAATCTCAAATAACCAATAAGTGATGCAACAATTTGACATAAAGTTATCTCAAATGGATATCAAAATGTCACATAACCATGTTCGAATGTCACAATCCCACAGAACCCAACAAAAATGTTGCAACACAACCACTCCCTTGATGATGAATGTGGTAATACCACATCACCTTTAATAAAATTGACATAACTATTAATGATATTACTAAACCAATAATAATATAATATTAATATAATATATTGAGATTATTAATATCATGTTTTTAATATTATTATTAATATAATATGTTAATATTATTAATATTGTATTTTTAATATTATTATTATTAATATAATAATAATCTATTATAATGTATTTTCATTTTTGATATAAAAACTTATAAATTTATAAATGTTGTAATAATATAATAATTATATAAATATTGGAATATTATACTACAATATTTATATTAATATTGATATATCTTCATTAGTAAGAAAGTTCTCTATAAACTTTCTTCATATAAATTAAGACATATATATATATATAATATTAGATTATGTTAATATAATACAATTTTTAATATAAAATAATATTATAGTGTAATATTATTAATTTAATATAATATAACTTTTAATATATAGTATAATATTTATGTTAATTAATATAAATTTATGTGTGATAATCACATTAATAATATTAATGTTTCCATATACATCATATTTAGTATATATTGTAAAAAAAATATTACTAATATGCTAAATATACACCTATGGGTAACATATTAATGTTATTAATGTGGTTATTTATAGTTTGTGAATTGTTAGGTCATATTATGGGTGGAGGACATAAACTTACTATCAATTCTATGGTCATCATCGTAATAGAAACATTGAAAATTTCAAAAATAAAAAATAAACACTATGTGGCATTAAAATAACATTTACAGATTTGTGTATGGCGTCTGGTAATTATTTCTCTCCTGCACTGTATTTCATATGTTATATAGAGGAGACAGTTTTTGGTTCCCCGAGTGGCACAACAATTTTCTTTGTTTTCGTATATGGAGTCTACTCTATGGAGGAGAGGGTTTTCCGTTGTGCTACTTGGCACAATCGTCTACTCTATGGAGGAGACCATTTTTTGTTTCCCAACATGGCACAATGGTTTTCAAGTGATGAATGGTTTTCTCTACTGTATCATATTGTGTGTGCTCTATGGAGGAGACAGTTTACGGTTGTGCGATGTGAAAGGAGACCGTTGTGTTTTGGCATCCCATTACAATCAATGATCAATGTGAAAATGTAGTATGGAGATGTTACAGAGGCTGGAACATTGCTATTGAAGCTCAATCAAACCTAGAGATGTTAAGGAGGATGCAAGATTTCTAGAGACATTTATCAATCAAATCAATGATAAATGTGAAAATTGTAGTCTAAATACATTACAGAGGATGGAACATTGCTACTAAAGCTAAAGTATATAGGAACCTGGAGACATTACAGAGGCAGGAAGATTGCTACTCAAGAGAAAGCGTGGGTAACCCTTAAACTAGTGACTATTGTTCTTCATGGTAAAAATTGCATAATATGTTTACTTGCAGGAATACCCCATCATATCTTATAGATTCAAATCACTATACTTATTTTTATGACACCTTATTCAAACTTATCTCTGGAGCAATGATGACCCATGACATTAAATGAAAGTTAATAAAACCTTATGGTAACTACCCGCACCATCCACCAATTCTTTTAATGACTCAGCTCAAGATCCTTTGCTTAGATTTTCTGCAGTTATAATAGTTTTATTTTACATCCACTGCCATGTTTACATCCAATACCATTATCATTATATCCATAATGAGTAGTTGTTATGACATACTGATTCTTTGTTAGTTATAGATAAATCCTTTTTTTCCCATGTATAGAACCTGGTAGGTATGCATAAGTATTATGGTTGTTCCATTTTTATTTATGTAATGAACTTTATCCAGTATTTTAATTGATTGATCTAGTATTTTGAAATATCCAGTATTTTGATTGATCTGGATACTGCCCATATAACTTTGCACTCAAGTATTCATTATTATTTATTTTTCATTACATTAACGATAAGTAATATGCAACTGATTAATTTTTCACTTAAGTAACATGCTAAATATTTTTTCACTTAAGCCTATTGTTGGTTATCTCAGAGCAGGAGTGAATAAGAGGTTTTTCAGGCCCATGGAATGAAGAGGCTATGAGAAACTATCTCTAGGTGAGAGAGGTTGTTGGGGAAGTGATTTCTCCTAGAGGGAGTCTAGTAGCAGCTACAAAGCTCTAAGAATTCATGATCCAACCTGTTGTCGAAGCCCTGGAAGGGAAGTGGACCAGTCGATGGACTGTGGAATAGTGAAGGTGTATATTCCCATGGTGGGATAGGCATGTGGGGAATGATAGTCTATGAGCGGTGGGCATAAGTAGGCTCTTGGGAGGGAATTCTTCCTGTTGCATTGTGCAACTTTCTGTAGTCTCATCCTAGCCTAGGAATCCCTTTACCCGGGTGGAGTTTTGCCCCATCTTGGGGGTGACCCACTGCTGAGAGTGATGAGCAGCATGGTCTATGGTTGGGAGGTTCATGGAAGGTCTGCATGCATTTGGTGGTCTTCTATTAAAAGATAAGTACCACATCTATGTTCATTTACATGTTGTGTATTTGTACATGTGTTATAATGTTATGATTATTGCCTGTATATGTTGCATGTGTAGGCTTACTATTATTTCCGCATTAATCTATATTGTAGCAGAATGTTTATGTCTATTTAAATTTTCATTTGATATATATGTATATGAGCTGGAATAGAGAATGCATATCCCAATGGCCTAATACTAGGGTGTGCTACAGATCTGTATCAAAACTTGGTGAGAGTAGTTTTGTAGTGGAATTGTTGTGTGGCATAATCGGTTGGTCTCTGGCTGGGTATGTTACAGATAAAAACTCGAACGCAATAGTTAGGTAGTAACATGTCCCCAGCTTGGGTGGACGGGCGACATTACAAAATGGGGTCAGAGCATGAAATTTTTAAGTGGCATGACCCAACCTGGGTGGATGGGTATGTTACAAAATGGTATCAGAGCCCATGGTTTCAACACTCAAACTGGATGGGCCACGGATGTGGAATTTGAAGTAAAAATTCCATAGGGATTTGATGTGCAGAGTGCCAAAGGGGCGTTGAGAGGGCTCCTGGGTGGTAATGGAAATCTCGAGAGGAGTGGTGGAGCCGTTATCACAACAATCGTGGTTGATAACCACGATATTAAATTTGAGTCGTAGGATCCACATGGGGGGGGAGGCAGACCCTTCCCAGCCCTCATATATGGAAACTATGCATGACAGTTAACCTCCAAGTCCTTCGAACTTCATGACTTGGTGAATTTTACGGGTCGAAGCCCGAAGTCCCGAAGTCTTAGAGTGATTTAGAACCATAGATCATCCAGGAGGAGGAGAGTCATTGCATTTCCCAAGAGGTTCGAAATTTCAGTGTTCGGGGAAATCCGTTGGATATTATGCGAAGGAGAGATCGACGAAGTCCTGAAGCTACGGGAAGAAATTATTCGGTAGTCGGAAGTTCGTCAGTTTTGAAAAATTGTCGATGAGAAGAAATCGCCAAAGTCTCGAAGCTACGGGAAGCAATTGTTAGACAGTCGGTAGTTCGGGATTTTTGAAAATGTGTAAATGAGAAGAGATCTTCCGAAGTGCCGAAATCACGAAACATTGGGGTGACGTAGACCTGATTGGTAGTTCGGTAGTTCAGTAGTTCGGTAGTTCGGTAGTTCGACAGTTTTGAAAAAGTTTCGATGAGAATAAATCACTGAAGTCCCAAAGCGTCGAATATGACTTGGCATGATGATGTCACCTAGGGTGGCATGGACCTACCCTAAGTATGCCACATGTCACTTGTTTTTGTAATTTTGACAGACATTTAGTACCAATTGCAACCTAAAATGTGTCGCTCGACAGTGGGGCCATGTATCACCACCTTGATTGACGACATCAAAGCTAAGTGGACCCTGGAAGGTTAAGAAGTTTGAAAAAATCACAAGGTAGTGAGGCAGAAACCTCTGAAGCCCGAAGTGACAAAGCTCTAAAGTAGAAGCGCCCTAAAGCTATGAAGGTGTACTACAATGGGTTCACCAGTTCGACTGTCTAGGGGTTTTGTGATATGCCAAAGGAGAATCCATCGAAGCCCGAAGTTTCGGAGTGACGTGGCCTGCTGATGTCACCAAGGGTGATGTGGACACACAATATGCTTTCCACATGTCACCGTGTTCCATGATCTTTAAGGACTGTTCACACCAGTTAGAACTTGACATTGTCACCCCTCAAGTTAGGTCACGTGTCCATTCCTTACTTTTTTCCATGTAGAATCCTCTAGTAAATGGTCGTTGACTAGACTTGGGCAGTTCGACGTTCGAAAGGAATGGAGTTTGATGAAGGTGAAACCCCTCAAATATTCGGAGGGCTGAAGTTAATATCGATCTTTGATCGGGAGAGGATACATGGAGAAATACCAGATCAGTGATGGGGAGATCATGACCGTCAGATCTACATGGAATAGATCAACGGATGGGATCGATTGTGGAAATCCAAAGGAATATTTCACATCTCGTAATCAATCAGGATCGTAGATCTCCATTGGGAGGAAGACGAACGGTGGACGTTGATTTTTGTTCCATCGCGCAACTTCCATTGTGGAAGTTGGGTTGTTTTTAAACCATGAGCATGTTTGTGGTCCGCAATCAAGCAGGACAGTTGATCTTAAAGTGATCAACAGATCAACATTTTATGATTCGGGAGAATCACCGAGTAATGAGGTATAAACCTCTGAATGTCTGAAGTTCCAAAGTCATGGAGGTGACGTAATTTTTTTACGTCACTGGGGTGACGTGGACACATGGGATATGTGTCACATGTTATCATTTTTCATGATTTTCAATGGCCCTTCGTGCTCAATTAAGATGTGACATGTGTCGTTTGTTAGATGGATCCACGTTTCAATTTTGTAACTCTTCCATGTGGCACACTAATATGTGGATGTTGACTAGACCTTGACAGTTCGTCAATTCGGCATTCGAGCAAATGTATGTATGTTGAAGTGAAAAGCTCCGAAGCGCGAAGCTCTAGAGAGATTCTCCGGGAATTCGCTAGTTCGATGATTCGGAGGAAGCGAGGTGTGGAGTAGGCGGAACTTTCGAAGCCCTAATTTCTTAAGCCCTAAAATTCCCTAGGCTTCAGATAAGCGCCTGCCTGCTCATGCTTGGTCACAACCCATGGTCACATGAGATTGGGTGTCAAAGAACACGGGATAAATTTTCTTCTCTCGCTTGGTCATAGCCTGTGGTCACATGAGATTGGGTGCCAAAGAAAAGGGGCTAAAATTTCTTCTCTCACTTGGTCACAGGACATGGTCACATGAAATTGAGTGCCAAAGAAAAGAAGCTAAAGCCAGAAAACTGTGTTAAAGAAGGAAAAAGGCTTAGGAAGGAATTCATGGGTTTTGTCTAGTTCGAACCCGCATCAAAAGTGGTAATGAAGGTTTGTGAACCTTATGATAGGATCTAGTAAAGGACTAAGATCCTTTTATCTTAGAGGCAAAGAGAGGTGACCAATTGAATGCTAATCAGGCCAAGAGATTGGAAGTGGCCAAACAAATGTTAATCAGGCCAATAGAATGAGGATTTCAGTCTGTTGATTCAATCCAAACAAAGGATGGCATGTGATCTTGTGTAATTGTATGTAAACATAAGTATAGGAAAGAAAAGGAAAATACCCTATTTCAAGTATTTTGGAAGCCTCTGTAATTATGTTTGTTTATCTGTGTATTGTATACCTCTATGAGGAAGAAGTGTATGTCTTCGCATACAGTTGAGATTGTGTATTTCATGTACATGGCTCGTGTTGTAGGGAAAGAAGGAGAAATCTGGTGAGGAAGCCTGTCCAGATTCATATGGAAGATGATTTCTCGAGGAAGCTACTAGATGAATATGTCTATACTCAGTGAGTAAGATGGATGACTTCTATGAAAATCTAATTTGGAAATAAGATGTAAAATTCCAAGGATCAGACCTACATTTTTGGAGGTAGCACCTCCATTATTGCTAACAGAGTACCTAGTGGAAGCATGGTTGTATGATAAACTTCAGGATGAAGTAATGTAGGTGTGTGCACACTAAAGAAAAGCTAGAAAATGCAGAAGCAATGTGTCATGTGAAGATTGTTTCTGGAGGTTTATAACCATAGTCTAGGGAAGGCATTACGTAAATCTCAGTTCATTCCAGAATTGAATAAGTTCCAAGAGTAATTCAATGATAGTGGAAAAGAATACCATTGGGTGAACTCCGAGATATTTGAGTCTATTATAGCACTCAAGAGCTGTGAAAACAATAAAGAGGGATGTTGAGTACATTCCAAAGGAATCAGTTCATTTCCAAAGTACATTGGGTTGTCAATCCAAAGGGATTCAAGTATGGAGAAGCCAAGTCAAGAATGACTTAAAAGTGAAAGGAATTTCTAATGATAAATCAGTAAGGATCCATGAAGAAGAAAATGGTTCTAAGCATGGTTTTGAATGCAAAGGAGATGGTTCCTGATAAGAATCCATCTTAAGTGGCATAGAGCCATGAGTGACATTCCCAAAGGTTGGAAGTATCACTTGAATCACAATGGTAAAGTAAAATTAGTGTTGAGTACCTTTAATTAATTTTGTACAGCTAGCGAAGGAGGCATATGTACATCCTTACAGTATGCTAGAGATTGGTTATGCAATTCAAGTTTGAGGCTATGTTGGCTAAGAAAATAGAATAGAAGGATGTAGGAAGCCTCAAGTAATAAAGTACCTAGTCAGGAAAGGGCTGAAGAAGTTCAGTCCCAAGAAGTAAAAGGATGTTGAAGACCCAAAGTCTATAAGACAACATGTTTAGAATTGTAATTCGTCCAAGTAGGAATTGGATTAGTTGGATCCAGAAAGTAAATGAAAGTGGAAGGTTAATATCAACTTAGTATTTTGATGGAAATGCAAAGGTAGCCAAGAGTAATTTGGCTAGAAAGTGCTCGGGATAGAAATAATCATGCACAGTGATTACAGTGAGAGCACAATAAGATGCAAGAATCCGAGAGAAAATTGAGGACTTCCGAGATCATCAAGGAAAAGTTTTGCAGGGAAAAAAGAAGTTGCTACAATTTATATGGAAGCAAGTATGTTATGGTTTGTTGGGACATCCTTAAGGAGAGAATGCATGCATGTTTGCAAGTGTTGTTGGTAATGTTGCTGCAAATGGAAGGAAGCAACATAAAGCTAAAGTGTTGGTTATAAGTCTAATAAAGAGGCATGAAATACTCTATTTTCATCAACTAATCAGGTAACATCAAACTCGTTTAATGACAGCTATGCAAGTAAGTATTTCTCTTTTGAAATTATGTTGCATAATTTTCAAAGGGAAATTCAGGTTAGAATTTCCCCAGATAGAATTTATAATACACAGTATGGTATTATTTAATGCATTAACATGAATAAGATATCACTAGGTGTGGTAAAGGATAGAGGCATGTTACATATATCAAAGCTTTTAGCTTTAGAATGCACACACTGACATAGTAACATGTCATGTTATTTTGGTCATGAGGTAATAACCAAAGAAATAAAAGAGAAGAACGTGTTATAGGAATGATGCTAGGAAAACTAGTCATGCATGAGACCATGACATGGTTGGATATGGAAAGGCTATATACCACACAAATACCCAAAATATTCTTATCTTTAAATAATACTTGGACTACAACCTTTTTGCTAACACTAATTCACACCACATAATTATATTCTTGGTGTAGTGTTCAGGTCAAAAAGGAATGCATCCAAATAATCGAGAAGACAATGGGAAGTGTGTGAAGAAGGTGTCAAGACATTGGCCATATTTCCAATTTATGGATGGTGAGATACATGACTTAGATAAGGATCGTTCTGAAAATAAATGCAAAGGTGCATTGAGAGTTTCACTCATGACTAATAAGTAGCAGAGTTTCACTTAGTCATGGTAGAATTGTATACTTAAATGCATTTGTTGAATGTGTTTGTGAATGTATGTAGATATATTGTTGCACGAAAATAATTATACTAACAACATAAATGTTGTTAACTCCCAGAGTTGAGAACATTTCAAGAGTTGTTAGAAGTTGCAACAGGAAAGTTGCAAGACAATTAGTCACATGAATATTGATTACAGAAAATTTTATGTTCAGAAATTGAAGTAATGAACTTACTGATATTTATTGTGATCAGGCTTATGCACAGACTTAGAATTCATTCTTTATTTAATAAAATTGTTTGGTATTGTGATTGGATTGCTAGGTGTAGGAAATTATAAAATCACTTCGTAAGTTTTGGTACATTTTTCAATGAAATAATGATCTACAGGAAATACTGACAATTTGTTGGTTGAATGCAAGATAGAATCATTGCAGGAAAAATGGTATTCAACATGGTGCTTGTTGAAATCCAGAAGGAAGACTACATCCTATTATTGCAACAACAATGAAAAATAATGAAAAAGAATTTCATATTTTGGGGAAAAGTTGAATTCCTTATGAAATTACTTGCTTTCTAAATTGAAATGTTATAATGTTCTCTCATGAAAAATGTATGTGTGTGATATAGGTGAGAAAATATTGATTAAAGTTGGAATGTTGATTTCAAAGAGTAACTCTAGGGAAGATGTTGATTGGAGATAATGGATCTTACCCTGTGGATCTCAAGTGGATCTAGGCATGTGTACACTTCTCCTTGGGTTTCCTTGGTGAAGGTTGGAGCCCTGGAGGGAGAAGTGTGGGGATAGGTTCCCCGGTATGAGGCATGTAGGGTACTTGGAGACCTCTGAGGGCAATTGAAACTCCTGGAGCCATGGTGCTCTGAGACTTCCTATTCAGCCTGTGTTGGAGTCAAAAGGGGTAGGGTTGCATCTGAAGGAATGTTGAGCAAACAAGGAGCACACTACCTTGGGTTGTACATGAATGTGGGGAATGAGAGACCCTTGGTTGGAGTGATGGTGAGGTTTGATACCTTGGCTTGGACCATGTTGGTATTAATTGTGGACCGTGGTTATCTTGGAAAGTCATTGCCTTGGTGAAATAATTTCCCTTCTCGGGGATGATATGTTGTTGATCATTTATCAGCGGTGAGATCTAAATTTGGGTGGAACATCAGGAATCTGCATCTAGTTGGCGCTTTCAATGAGGTTTAATTGAAGCATGTAATAAATAAGAATGAGATGAATTATTTTACTAATGCAGCTCTATGGAAAAAAGAAAATGACTTCCAGCTACAGTATGAATACATAAAATGGTGCTTGAAAGACGAGCACCAGGTGGAGAACATGCTTCCAATAGCCAAAGCTTGGATTTTTTTGAAGAATTTGAACTATACATGTATAAACATGTTGCACTAGGGACAGTGAAAAAATAAGGGGAGGGTATTGTAGTATCCCAAGATCGAGCCACAGTTGTACTTGTGAATGTAACATGTTTTATAGGATAGTGATCCAAGTAATTATAAGCTAGGAGGCTTATGTGATGATTGGGTCAGAGAACCTAGATGCTAAAGGCCAAAGAGATTCTCTTTGTATATGTAAATACTCATATCAATAACAAAATACATTGTTGTGTGCAGACTGACCACGATAAAAGAGAAGGGGGACTAAGCTCCACTAGGTAGGGAAAGGGATGGGGCTAAGAGGCTAGGAAAATGGCTAAGCTTGAGGGATTATCTCTATGGGAATAATATTATATTATTATTTCCTAAGGACTAAGGTTGGACATAACCTATGTTATCCTAAGTTCTTGTGGGAAGGGAACGAATGTTAAGTGGATCTCATACAACTTCATGAAGCCAGGTGTCAATCTTGACACATGCAGTTTTATGTGGGAAAACTCGTCATTCTTGTGGGCTCTTAACCATTCTTTCCATTCTTCCCATGCATGCATGCACTCACGTGATGAACCTTAACCTCCATTATCAACCTCTGAAACCTGTATGCATTTCTGGAGCCATATCCCTTGTTGTGTGATCATCAGTTGAAACATGTGATCCTCCTGGGTGGCACAATGCACCTATGCCTACCTAAGCTTGTGCTATACTTTCCTGTTAGGAGCAACGCCTATTTCCAAACCTGAAGGCCGTGGTTGTTTTTTTTACTTGTGTATTAGTTGAACGCTGAAGACATTTTCACTTAAGCCTATTGTTGGTTATTTGGGAGTGGGAGTGAAGAGGCAGGTTATCAGGCCCATGGAATAAAGAGGTAGGTTGTTAGGCCTATGAGAAACTCTCTCCAGGTGAGATAGGTTGTTAGGGAAGTGATTTCTCCTGGAGGGAGTCTAGCAACAGCTACAGACCTCTAAGAATTCATGATTCGACCTGTTGTTGAAGCCCTGGAAGGGAAGTGGAGCAGTCAATGGACTGTGTAACAGTGAAGGTGTATATTCCTGGGGTGGTACAGGCATGTGGGGAATGAGATTCTATGAGCAGTGGGCATAAGTAGGCTCCTGGGAGAGAATATTTCCTATTGCATTGTGAATCTTTCTGTAGTCTCAGCCTAACCTAGGAATCGCTTTACCTGCGTGGATTTTAGTCCCAGCTCGAGGGTGACCCACTGCTAAGAGTGATGAGTAGCATGGTCTATGGTTGGGAGGTTCATGGAAGGTAGGCACACAGTTGGTGGTCTTCTATTAAAAGATAAGTACCACTTCTATGTTCATTTTCATGCTATGTATTTGTACATGTGTTATAATTTTATGAGTATTGCATGTATATGCTTCATGTGTAGGCTTATTGTTATTTCCGCATTAATCTATATTGTAGCAGAATGTTTATGTCTATTTAAATTTGCATTAGATATATAGGTATATGAGATCGAATAGATCATGCATAGGCCAATGGCCTAAGACTGGGGTGTGCTATAGATCTATATCAAAACTTGGTCAGAGCAGTTTTGTAGTGGCGTTGTTGTGTGGCATAATCAGTCGGTCTCTGGCTAGGTATGCTACAAATCAGAGCTCAAACGCAGAATTTAGGTAGTAGCATGTCCCCGGCTTGGGTGGTCTGGGGATGTTACAAAATGGGGTCAAAGCATGAAATTTTTAAGTGGCATGACCCAGCCTGGTGTTATAACCCTAATTTGAACCAGACATGCTTACCTAGCATCAGGCCATCTCAGATTCCTTCTTTGCCAAAACACTGCTGAAAAACTCTTCTTAAAAACCTCTTTTAGAAAGGCACACGTGCCCTACTCCATTACTGCACACGTGTACACGCTAACTGACCCAAAACAGCCCGCGTGTACCTACAAAAGCACGAAAAAAGGAAAGTTGTTGATGGAACACACAGCTTTGGGTAAGTTAACTAAACCTTCAAGCCATGCATGGCCAAGGGTTCGTCCAAATACCTAGCTTCTTCTAGCCTATAAAAGAAGGGTTAGGGGTCCCATTTGGAAGAGGAGAATGATAGTAAAGAAACTATACCCAATTTCACATTCCCATTGTCCCAACCCTTTAGCCATCCTTGTGCAAGGAGAGATATAGACCAAAGAAGTTGGAGGACATTTGAAGAGGATCCCAGGACCAGGTTCATGGAGCAGTGGTTGGTCTCGACATTCTAAGTTGATTCATTAAAGTTAATAATAAAGAAATGCCTTTACTGTCCCACTATATGAGTTCTTCATAGTTTAGTGAATATATGTTTGAATCTCTAACCCATTAATCTGTAGAAAAAATGCATGTAGAGTTTGTTTCTTGTTTTGTGTGATTGCAGGTCAGCCTTGGGAGGAGAGATGCTATCAATAAGCAATCAAGCGTGAAGAAGGATCGACATCGAACGCCCGGAACAAGGTATGTTCGTCTAACCATGTATTTGCTTAAAAGAAATGGGCATTAGGTCTCGGATGATGGTAGAAAGTAGGTTTCTTTTGGTCTTATCTGCATGCATAATATAACCCTAAATGCTAGTCCGTAGGGGGATTTCCCACTCACAACAGAATTGGCAACCATATTGGGGAAGTCTCTAGGGTTCCTGGGAATATTTTTTGGTATTTTTAAAAACTAGTTTCCTTTCATGTTTTTGAAGTTTCTGCAAAGTCTTAGCTAATAGAGATTATGTTCTTCCATACCAGTCATCTTTGTTTCTTTGCTAGACTGTAATTTTTTTCTTTCAAGACCCACAAAGGTACACACGGCCTATATAAGGTCTGCACGCGTGTACCCGCGCCCTACATTCTTACAGCCCGCGTGTAAACGCTAGCTGAAGAAGTAACAGTAGCGTGTATGATTCCATAAAAGTTTTGAGGCAGTCATCATCTTCCCTGTTAGAATTAGTCATTCTCAGGGATTTTCTGGAACTCTTTCTAGTCTTTGTTGTTTGTAGTCTATAGCTTAGGTTTCACCTCAGATTGGTTTGTTCTACTATTTTTTCCTTGCATTGTTTTCTTTTTTTTGTTAAAGAAAGTGTCTGAGCCTTCAATAGATCCTAGTTCTCAGTATCAGTGGTCTCTGCCTGGTTTGGATTGCCTGTTTTTATTTGTTTCATAGTTTTAGAGGTACATGTGGTCTGTATAAGGCCAGCACACATGTACATGCCCTCTGACTCTACATAGCTCGCGTGCACATGCTTGTTGTGGAACTGTCAGCAGTGTGCTTGTAGACGATAGTTTTTGTTGAAGGTGAGGCAGTCATCCTTTCCCTTGACAAGAGTTATACCTCTTAGGTTTTTCAGTCTCTATTATAGCAGTCAATAGCTTAGGTTTGATCTCATCCATAGCTTTCTTTTTCATTTAGAAGTTTTCATGAAAGTTTTCTTTTGAAGGGTTTTTAGACAAGTGTGAGAGTCCATTTTTAAGTTGTTGGTGTGGGATTTTTTAAAGTGATTCTTTGCAATATGTGTTTACGCCAGAAGTTTTCTTGGTTTTGACTTGTTGATATTTTTCCTTTTTGCTTTGTAAGCATTCAAATAAAAAACAAAAATCTTTTATTTTTCTTTGTTTGGTTGAAAAGTGTTGTTTTGCATTAGTGACCAGGGAAAATTCTTTGCTTTCATAAGTTCTTGGAAGTTTAATTAGATCGTAAGTAGCTCGTAGTCGACTGAAATCCTTCTTTGAGTTTGTTGTTCAAATATCTTAGAAAAAAAAATTAATTTGAAAAGTTGTTTAAAATTTGCGTTAAGTGAAGGTTTTTGTTTCCAGCTTTCTGTTTCTTTTTACTTTCGTCTTTCAAACATCACTAGTTTAACTTTCATAACCTTCGACATAAGACAAGCCGTAAAATTAACACTAAATCTAAAATTCATTAGACTTTTATGTTTGTAGGGTTAACCAACTAGTTCAGGATTAGGGCCTTGAATTAGGTTGGAGAGGAAACTCTTCAAGGCCATTAAAATCAAACATTGGAGTCTGAGTTAGGGAGTGTCCAAGTCCAGTATCATGAAATTTATCCGGGACCCCCCTCTAACACAAGGGATAAACATGAGGTCGCATGCGGAAAGGTAGCAGAGATAACCCCTCCAAAGCTGGACCAATCGTAGTGGAGAAAACATATAGAGGGCTTGTCTTGGGTTTCCATCAATTGCACTTGCCAAGGAGCTTCGTGGGTCTCAAATCCATTCAAGCTCCTCAGTTGTCTTTCAAACCACTTTATTTCGATACCCTTGATAGGTTTCAGGCTCGATACCCTGCTCATTGTGGTCTACCCAACTTTCAACTGTACCCGCCTGGTGATTATTCGTGCGTTGGCAACCTAGTTACCTATCTTTTTAGGGACATACACAGGTGACTACGAAGGTATACTATGGTACCAAGGATAGACATCGGGCCACGCTTTGTAGAGTATACCCGGAGGGTGCTTCCATGTTCGATTTGCACTTGCACTGGTAAGTTTCTCTAGTGTTGGTTGTTGTAACTGTTCTTCCAATTAGTTTAGTGTTTGCTTGTTTTATCTTGTAGGGACTTTTTTAGTGTGTGTTGTTTTTTGAACGAGTAGACACTCTAGAGTGTCTTTGATCTTCTCACACAGTGGAGGATCACGAGCTCCGTCGGTCATGAAGGCTTCTTGGCCTATCACCGGTTAAACTGGAGCCACCCCCGCCACCACTAAGGCAAAATCTATACCAACAAGGGTCTTTTGACCCGACTGGGTCACAAGAAATTGTGCTCGACCAACATCCGGAGGAATTGACCGTTTTAGACCTTGGAGCGAAATCTTTTGGTCTAGTTGAAACCTCAACCACTGATCTTTCGACACCCATCATCATACCAATTCATCCTTATGAGTGCCAGACAGTGTCGCATGCAGCAATGGAAACAAATGTTGTTACTCCTTCTAGGAATTCTTCAATTCCCACTATGGTTTTCACCACAGGAGAGTTTCCACCTCCTAACCCACCATCACCAATCTGAGCCACCATGGCCTAGACTGCCTCTACATCACACAGTGGTTCGATCTCGTCTCTAGTGGCGGCCACAACCCCTTTCACACCAAGTGTTCAGGTACAAGTCCTGTAATTTTCTACTCCACTTCACAGACTTCAGGTCTGGGGGCAGGGACCTCTAATGCTCCTCTGCAAGGCCACATGGGGGGAACTTTCGCTCCCTTTAACGCTTTCCCTTACGGAGGAGGTCATATCCCTCCTTCGTCCCCTTCACTCGATGGCACACACCAGCCATCTGTCGAGCCGCCTGCACACCATAGTTTATTTGGAGCAAGGAGTCAAGGTCCACCTTCGCATAACATGCCAATAGGTTCGACACCATTTTCTTTGTTCGGTGCGTTTGGTAACAACGCCTTCTCGTCAGCTACTTTCCCGACTGGGGGTAACCCCGATTTCGGACAACCTTTTCCTATGCAGGGTACTATTCCTGCACAAGGGGCAAACCCAACAACTTCTTCTGCATCGGGGCCTTGGAATTGTTGGCAGGGATCCGTTCCTTTGTCAGGAATGTCGATCTGGGGCAATTCTTTCCACAGTCAATGGAACCTCTGACAAGGTACTATGCCTATCCCCACGGGATCGACATGGGGCAAACCTTCCCAAAGTCCTCTGAATGTAATGCATGCCCATCCATATACGTCCTATTTTGGGAATCAGCTGATGATGTCTCCCCACACGCAGAATCCATACGCTGGCCATGGCCATGGTTTTTACCAAAACCCAGGCCAGCAGCCGAACTTTTCCTGACAACCTGGTGCCAATCAAACTCTAGCCCCCCTTTTCCCAGGTTATCACCAACAACCCAAAATAACTTTTTCTAGAAACCTTGCATTTGCTAGACTTGACAAGGTTGTTGAATGACCCTATCTATCATGATCTGCATTGGCCTCCAATGCCAACGAATTTTCCTTCGGACATACCAAAGTTCGAAGCCAAGCCTAATGAAGATCCAGGCGATCATGTGACTACCTTCCACCTTTAGTGCTCATCTAACTTGTTGAAATATGACTCTGTACGGTTTTGATTGTTTCAACGTACTCTCATTGGGAGTGTCGTGAAATGGTACATTGAGCTCGACCGCTCAAAATACTCTTCCTCCGGTGAATTGGAAATGGCCTTCCTAAACCATTTCCAATTACCTGTGAGATACGACGCTGGCACAAAATTGCTGGCCAATTTCGCACAAACAAAATCAGAGCATATCTCTGATCACATCCAAGAATCGAGATGTTGGAAGAGTTTAATTAAGGTATCGGTCCCACCATCATTCCTACTCGAGTGGTTCCTTAAGTCTTTGGTCCCACAGTTATCCAAAGACATCATGAATTCAACAGTGTTCTCCAAAGAAGATGCCATCATGAGAGCTCAACAGCTTGAGCTCATCTATTCTCAGTCCAGTTTATTATATGAGATCTTGCCAGATGCGCCACGCTCAATACTTGATAAAACTAGACAAAGAGCTAGACCACATGCCGATGGTATTGTTGGTTCAGCACAAACTAAGCCCATTGAGAAACTGACGAAGCAGTTACAACAATTGTCTATACAACACACAGTGGCCAGCCAAACTACTATTTTGGTTGCTCCCCCTACCAAAACATCGGATGTACACACAGTTCAATCGAATAATCCAAAGCCACCCAGCAGCCTGAAGGAAAGAAAAAACAATGAAAGAAGGGTAAGGGGGATAAAAAACCTACCGATAATGCTGACGGGGGAAACACTGAGAAACGGAAGGCGAGGTATCCATGCAACTTGTGCGTGAAAGACCACCTGACCCACCTATGTCCTCAGCTTGCAGAAGCCCAAAAGTTTGTGACACAGCAATAGCCTGCTGTGTTAACCAATCCATTTCAGCATGGACAAAATCTAACACAAGCCTCTGCAAGCACGGAAGGGGGTAGCCAAGGACCCTCTCCGTCTTCGAACAACCCCGCATCCACGAATGTATATATGATGAATGGTGATGCTTTCATATCCACTAGAGCGCATGACTACAGTAAACCAAGCACTTCTTAGAAGGGTAAAGAAGTTGAACTCCCATCTCTTCCTCTACAAATTGAGAAGAATTTGGGTGAAACAATGAAACGCATCCCAAAAGGCGTGTTCAAAAAAGCTTCTCACAACCCAAACGCAAGGGCCGCCGAGAAATATTCTGTGGTGGAAGATTTGTCTCAAACCCCTTGTGCGATGTCCGCTTTGGAGGTCCTCCAAAGTTGCCATTCCCAGAGGAAAGCTTTGTTAACCTCTCTAGGATCTACCGAGACTTGTAATACGAGTACCATCATGCTAGATACAACCGACTTAAAACCTCGTCGGCCTTACCATGTAGCGTTTCAAATAGTATTGGCTCACCCCATGAAAAATTTTACTCGAAATATTTTCTGCACGGTGGTTGATGAGGGCACCTCGACATGCGTTATGTCGTTGGCATGTTGGAAGGCCATTGGCCAGCCCGTTGTTGTCTCTGTCGCCTAGTCTTCTCACTTCTTTCGACTGTCGTTCGTTCCGACCACATGGTATCATTCCCTCTTTTCTTGTGCAATTGGGAGGGAAGACCGTGTTCATTGAGGTAGAAGTAGTCAACGCATCCCTCGACTAAAATATTTTGTTAGGAAGGAGTTGGAATTATGCCATGCAAGCAGTGGTTTCTACAGTTTATCGGGTCTTGTTGTTTCCACACAAGGACCGGATTGTGACCATTGATCAATTATCTTTCTCCAGATCTGACCCTTCATTGGGGGTGTCCGTGGTCCCGATGATTGATAATCCTCAACCAGGCTTAGTCAACGTAGCGGTTGGTTTGTGCCCATCTTTGATGGGTACCTTCAATTACCCGCCCCCTCAAGGCAATGTCAAGTTCATATTCGACCACCATAAGGTTGAGATTTTCCAAGTTTCGTCATTTCGAACGACTTACTTCACTGATCCATGGATACTTCCTTCCCCATCGGCCACGATGGAGGGGACAGGACATCCAGGCATGTCCATTCCCTTGTCTACATATGAAGTAGTGTACTCTTTAGTCCAGCAAGATTCAGCCAACCCAGATCCAACTCCTGCACAAGAGTTCGATCCGCTTCTAGAGCCTATTTGGGCTCAAGGTTCTCTTTCTAACACCGATTCGTTAGACTTAGTATTTCCCTCTGACGAAGAAGTAATTGAAGCAATGACTAGTCCATACAAACCCTGGGATGATCTTCATCACAGATCTTTCTTTCTCCCAGAGTTAAGAAGAATCGAGGCCAGAGAATTCACCTTGACTATGACTGGAGATAGGTTTTGTCCTATTAATACCTTAGCCACACACGAGGTATATGCTGAGGGTAATATGGAAACCATCGCTGAAATCATACTGATCAATATCTCTAGAATCCCTGGCGTCGTGGAGAATGTTTTCGTCGGAGCTGACTGCTCCCCCGCAGAGATTCAAACCTACACAGATCTATTTAAATAATTATGTGACGTTTTTTCCTAGTCTTACGAGGATATGTTAGGCATCGATCCAAAAATAGTCGAACATGAAATCACAACTTATCCAGATGCCAAGCTTGTCTGGCAGAAGCTTCATCCAGTTAACCCCAGGAAAGCAATAGCCATTAAGGTTGAAGTTGAGAAACTTCTAAAAGTCGGTTTTATCTATCCTATCCATTTGACCCAATGGGTGTCAAACCCCGTGCTGGTCAATAAAAAACAAGGCATGATTCGTGTATGTACAGACTTTCATGATTTGAACAAGGCATGCCCAAAGATAATTTTCCCACACCATTCATCGACCAGATAATTGATGAATGTGCGGGTTGTGAGGCCTTCTCTTTCATGGATGGTTTTTTGGGATATAACCAAATACAAATCAAACCCGAAGACCATCACAAAACGACATTCATTTGTCCCTGGGGTACATTCGCGTATCGTAAGATGCCTTTTGGTCTCAAAAATGTTGGAGTGACCTTTCAACGGGCCATGTATTTTTCTTTCCATGACCTCAAGCACATAGTCGAGGCCTATTTATATTATTTAGCATCTCGATCTCGCAAGAGAACGTATCATCCCACACACCTCTGACTTATCTTTGAGCGTTGTCACTACTTTCGGATTCGCTTGAATCCAAACAAGTGCATCTTTTGCGTAACATCGGGACGTTTGTTAGGTTTCATAGTGTCGACAACAGGGATCATGGTCGATCCTCTCAAGGTTGAGGCAATAATTCAGTTGCCCCCCCCATGCACAATCCTTCAACTTTAGAGTCTACAGGGCAAGGCGAATTTTTTAAGATGCTTCATCGCCAACTATGTCGAGATCACCAAGGGCTGTATGCACTTACTGAAGAAATATGTTCCTTTTTATTGGGACGATGCTTCTCAATGCTCTTTCGCAGCATTGAAACATGCCCTCACCACTGCCCCTCTGCTCTAGCCACCTAACTATAACAAGGATTTCTTATTATATTTGGCTGCAGCAAAGTCAACCATTGGCATGGTCTTAGTTCAGGAAGATGACTTGTTCTCATAATATGTGATCTATTACCTAAGATGAGGTCTCGTAGGACCGGAACTCAATTATTCTCATATCGAAAAACTTGTGTTGGCGGCAGTCCATGTTGTTCAACGGTTCTTTCATTATGTTCGGTTTCTCAAGACCACCGTCATTGCTATCGTGAATCCATTCCAGTATATGTTGACATGAAGGGTAATAGGCGACAAGATCAGTAGATGGATAGTCATCCTCCAGGAGTTTGACATAGATTTCGTTTCAGCGAAATCCAAAAAGTCATTGGTCTTCGCAAAACTCATTTCGGAACTTCCGGTTGAGTTAGGTGATGTTGTGCCCGAAGAATCGCCTATCAGAGGAGATATGTCTTTGATCACATCTTCAGATCCCTGGTACGGAGATATACTGATCTATCTCCAGACTTTGAAGTGCCTCGCCTCTGCTTCTCATGATGAGAGTCATCGTATACACCATCAGGCTAAGAATTATCTCATACTCGATGATACATTGTATTGGAGAGGTGTAGATTCCATCTTGCACCAATGTCTCACTCACGAAGAAGCAGTTATCGTGCTTAACGATTTCCATACCGGAGATTGTGGCGGTCATTTTTCTGGGTTGGCAATAGCCCAAAAGATTCTACAAGCCGGTTACTTCTGGCCGACACTAATCAAAGATTGTATCGAATCGGTCAAGAAGTGCCACCCATGCCAGATATTCTCTCGAAAGATGAGGGCACATCCCGCTCCTATGTTTCCTATCATCACAGTTGGTCCCTTCACCAAGTGGTGAATTGATTACACTACCTCCAACCCCCCTTTAGCAAGGGGGCACCATTACATCATCGTAGCCATAGACTACTTCACGAAGTGGGTTGAAGCTATGCCAACATTTAAAGATGATGGGGAGACTGCAACTCTCTTTTTATTCAACTAGATAATAGCAAGGTTCGACGTCCCAAGGGAGATTGTCACTGACCATGGCAGTCACTTTCAAAACCAGATGATGACCAAGTTAACATCAAAGCTTGGGTTATGGAAAGAACATTCATCACCCTACTACCCCCAAGAAAATGGTCAGGTAGAAGCTATAAATAAATCTCTCAAGACCATCCTACAACAAACGATCAACTCAGCCAAGTCAAATTGGCATTTGATGTTATACTCGACGTTATGGGATTACCGAAAATCTATTAAGACTGCAACTGGTTTCTCACCTTTTCAACTCGTTTACGGGCTAGAAGCAATCTTGCCTATCAAATGTTAGATCTCGTCCCTAAAGTTGGTAGTACAATTATTGCCAGACACTTCTCCACTTGAAGAGCGGTTATTATACCTGGAGCAGCTCAATGAGCAGCGTCGTGATGCAGCCCTGGCCAATGAGGCTCACAAACATAAAGTCAAGTGTCAGTATGATAGGTCTGTTCATCCTCGGATTTTCACTGAAGGCGACCTTGTCCTGGTCTACAACCAAGATAAGGACCCCCTAGGGGCAGGAAAATTCAAACCCATGTGGTTCAGACCTTTCAACATAAAAGAGGTTTTAAAAAAGGGTGCTTATCATTTGGTTGACTTTGAAGGGAATGCTTTGGAGGAGCCTAGAAATGGGCTCTACCTCAAGAAGTATTACTCAAAGGAAGGTCACCATGGGTAACTTTTTGTAACATATGTATAGTCTTTCTACTATTACTTTCTAGTTTCTTTTTGTGTTATGGACCTGTCGTTGATGTTATCTTTCGTCACTATGGTAGATGTCAAGTGAATCCGAGATGTTCATTGGGTACACAAACAGTGCTAGCCGACACACTCAGAGGCTTGCCTCAGCATCTTGGGTAATATTTACACCTCGAGGCCAGTTATTATCTTCCGGAGGTATATGCTTAGGTGACACCACAAATAATGTCGCCGAGTATAGTGTAGTTATTGAGTTTCTTCGTGACGCCTTGTCATTTGGTATCTCTCATCTCCGGGTCTATCTCGACGCTCAGCTGGTTGTGTCTTAGTTAAATAGAGTCTACCGGGTTCATGATCCAACTTTACACCGACGATTCCTTAGGGTACATCTCTTAGAATGAAACTTTGATTATATTACATATTTTCATATTCCTAGGAAATTAAACCAAGTTACAGATACTCTAGCTAATCAAATTTTAGATTGGCATCTTGCACACATATGAAAGGACATTCACTTAAACATGTAAATACATTTTTTGCACAAATGATCCATAAGACACAAAAGACATAAAAATCCATATATAATATCATAAGTAACCAGAGTAAACAAATGGACGCAAGCACCTCAAAATATGACCAATAACGAGTCACGGGGATTACGCCCTCAAAACATATATACAATTAGTTCTCTCGGTACATGAAAAGTCTAATTAAAGTCAGGGCCTGTGGGCCCTGTTGTACTGATCTACAGCATTTTCCAAATGCTGAAACAATCGGACCCATGTCCATGGTGCCCCCACTACATGAGGCTACATAGATGGTGGCAGTTCCTCAATCTCTTCCATAGGGACCGTGAGAGTGAGCGCAGTAAAGTTCCGCTCCACTCGTCTCAACACCTCTCAGCCTCCCTGGCTGGAAGATCTCATGCTTTTGTTGGTCCCCCTGCGGCGACAGGTGTGGCCCCTGGCCAAGGACGATGCTTGTTCCTCGCATAGTCAGTAGGTCGCACCGGTCCCACATATACACACAACAAACGCATATCCATCAAATACTCTGGTATAAAAAAAATGATATATAACAAAAACAACATAAAAATTACATATGTTTAACAAACAAATAAAAAAAAACAATGATGGAAACTTACCCATCTCTCCTCGGTCCTCACTAGGAGGTACTGGTATCTCAGGATCTCTCGAAAAATCAA
The DNA here is from genome assembly GCA_010110895.2 of Picea sitchensis. Lineage (NCBI taxonomy): Eukaryota > Viridiplantae > Streptophyta > Pinopsida > Pinales > Pinaceae > Picea > Picea sitchensis. The sequence goes on from SNQJ01S0058549.1 coordinate 38,940, forward strand.
TCCCAGCATAAGGATAATCCTCGATGACTGGGATCTGTCGCGACAACCACGCAAAGAAATCATCATCGAAGGACTCATTGGTCCTTCCACCACCCTGTCGTGGTAGTAACACTGCCCATATACACATAGTAGGAAGAGAGGTCTGAGGGCCTCATACCACTACTCGAGGACTAAAGCTTGGAACTCTCTCAAAGAAGAAAGAGCATAAAATAGTCCCCAACCTGAAGTTCCTCTGCATCCGCAATCAACAATCTGTCAACTGCCTCTTCATACACTCTAACAATATGGTGCTCCAATCGAATATTTGCTCATTTAAGAACTGGACTGCACAGTTCATATGTGCACGGGACGCCTGATGTAGAGCCATAGAACCAGTGATTCACCTAATAAGAAACACTATCGCTTGTAGCGATAAGTCAGTGATATTACTTATAGGAACCTGTGAGTTCGAAAGGTTTGTACCATCCTCACAATAAAGACCTATCAATTCCGCTATGTTATGCGGCCCCGTAGGAAAAGTCTGGAAGTTGACTGGTTCCCCTCTCCTGGAGAGGCCAGTCAAAAAATATATGTCCTCGGTCGTGGGCACCAGTGATTTCCCCTCTAACATGAATGCCTCTTCATTCAGATGCCAATAGTCAACCAAGGCATTCAGTAACCTAGGTTGTGCCCACATAAAAGGAAATAAGAAGAACTTGAGCAACCCACATTGCATCAAGGTAGCCACAGCATTCGGGTCTTCCCCGACAAACTCACTTCCCTCCTCATGCTCTCTTTCTCTCCAATGGACATACATCCTGCAAAACATCAAGGTTCAAGAGGGTTAAACCTTGTTTTTAAGCTTTTTTCATTCAATAAGGGCGTCCACGTGGGTTGTAATGTTGACAGTCGCGTGTACACACATGTAGAGTTTACTCTGCCCAAATGTACATGTGGCATGTCCTGATATAGCCCACGTGGACCTAGGGCCGACCTTTTAAAGGTAGACGCCCCCCTAAAAAATGGAACCCGATGCAAAAGTAAAGAATTAACATGCAAGATAAGAGAGTTTGTACTTACTTGGTCCAGGCAGATGGTCATTTTGTCCACTGTAACTCTCGGAATCACCACTTTTATCAAAGGGGGTGTTTTGGCTCCAGAGTCAATTTCCAAATCAACAATAGTGATAATGAGCTGTCAGCTTCTATTTATAGACTTTTGGGCCTCTTTTTGTCACTTTTTTGGCCCCCCTTATCATTTTCTTTAAAACGAAAACCATTTAGAGTTATTCAGGAGTTGCATTTGAGGGGTATGGTCAGGTATCAAGACATTTTTTGGAGTTTTGGGTAACTTTCAATGGTCCATGGAAAAATATCATATGATCAACTTGAGCATATAGGTTAGGTTTATACCCTGATTTTTGTATCTCGTTGTCTTTATCCCTTTGCCATAGGATCGATCCCATCAAGTTGCGACACAGAACTATCATTGTTTCTTTAGAAGTGTCGCAAGTTGGTGGTAGAGCTTACCGGAACATGGATGCCCTAGGTAGATCCTAGTTGCATTATGGTGTCCATGTTGTCTCTAATAACTGTAGGCTCGGGAGTCCTTGTTGTTTTTCCTAATTACGAGTTTGAGCCTCATTTGCATGATTCCTTTTCACTCTTGACCTCACCCTCAAGACTCCCAAAAGATATAACGGGTCTTCTTTTAAGCCTTTTTCAGACCCTCTAAACATGAAAATATTGTCGAGCGATCTTGTGGCCTGTCATGCTCGTTAAACTGAAATTTGAAGTCACATCTGTCCAGCGGTAGTTTACCCCTTTTTCGGTTCGGACGGTCAACTGTACGAACAAAGGTATACTCTATGGAACTTCAGTTCTCTAGAAGAGTACTCTCAGGTATCATTTTAACCCTTTTTCGGGCCTAGGGGACTAAATTTACGAAAAAGGAACCCCCATGGAGTCCATAGTTAAGCTCTTTTCAGACTCCCTAAAATTGAAAAGATCGTCGAGTGACCTTATTCTCTCACACTTGTTAAACTGGTCTAGAAGAACATTCCTGACGGAGTCCATAGTTAAGCTTTTTTCAGACTCCTTAAAAATGAAAAAATGGCCGAGTGATCTAATTTTTATCACACTCGTTAAAATGGTTTTGAATAGACGTCTTGTCAGTGCTAGTTTACCCCTTTTTCAAACCGACTAGACTACCTTAGAAAAAGGTACCCCAATGGAGTCTCCTTTTACGTTTTTTTCAGACTCTCTAAATATGAAAAACTATCGAGCTTACCTTCTTTGGGCTTGTTAAACTTACATTGAAGGACGTTACCATTGTGTGTTTTATTGATCGCATTTGCATAAACGCGTATTTGGCCTAATGTCAGAACCATGTTGCTCTCAACTGAACCATCTGAAGCATGCCTCATACGCAAGCCCTATAACACTTTGCCTCTGCATCTTGACACCTTTGGACCCTGGAGGATTTTTCCTGAGTGTCCTTTTCTTGCAAATGTCCCTTTGCCCTGAGCATCCCTGTGTTTCGTACGCTTGGAACTAGTATGTTTGCAACACTCGATCCTCCTTTGTAACATAAAATTCTTTTATTCTTTTCCCCAAAATCACTGAAAAAGACAAAAAAAATCAAATATACCCCAAAAAGAGGAAGGGAAAAGTATTTTCTTTATTGGCAACACAATAAGTCGCCCTTGTATAAAGTACATCTGTCCATTTGTTCGTCAAACTATGGTATTTAATACGACCTTAGGAAGTTTTTCTCGCTACATAGAGTTATGTCCTCCTCCATTTGGTTATTCTTCCAAACATATGGAGAGTTTGTGTTACCTCCTGCCTCGTAAACTTATGATTAATGCCATGCTGCCTGAGTCTCATCATTTGTCGTGTTGTTGTCCAAGGGAAGTTTTTACCAAGCCTGAGTCGGCCCCTCTGCAGTTTGTCTCTTTCCCTCATACTCGGCCATCCTGAATGTCCAATCAAGTCTTTGTTCGAAATCAATGAAGCCTTTAGTCTGATCACCAAGATTCTCTAGTCCATGACCGACGAGTCATCGAAGACCTCTGGGTAGTGAAGTCATACATTCATATTACACTCCTACCCAAGTTTTGAAGATTTTGAAGTTGTTTCTCGAGCTCTGAAGACCTCATCTCCATCCATCAGGCCTTATCAGCTTCTAAGAAGATGGATACTCTACATGTATATCTTTTTTATTTCGAGATGTAGCTTCGTTGTGTATTGTTCGCGGCTACACTTTATATAAGTTATATGACATGGATATACTGTGTATTTGATTGGTAGCCATGATTCTATTTTATCCCGAGCATGGGTATGCCCGCCTCAATGAGACAATTGTTATTTTGCAGATGGCACCTCCCGATTCCTGGTCCCTGGGCTCACTTGTTCAGCACATCGGTGAAGATTGTTAATGTATTTCAGCCATCAGATGCTCTTCTGACCTCACACATTAGGGGGCATCTGTTATAACCCTAATTTTCACTAGACATGCTTACCTGGCATCAGGCCATCTCAGATTCCTTCTTTTCCAAAACATTGTTGAACAACTCTTCTTAAAAACCTCTTTTATAAAGGCCCACGTGCCCTACTCTATTACTGCATGCGTGTACATGCTAGTTAGCCCAAAACATCCCGCGTGTACCTACAAAAGCACGAAAAAAGGAAAGTTGTCGACGGATCACACAGCTTTGGATAAGTTAACTAAACCTTCCAGCCATGCACGACCAAGGGTTCGTCCAAATACCTAGCTTCTTCTAGCCTATAAAAGAAGGGTTAGGGGTCCCATTTGGAAGGGGAGAATGATAGTAAAGAAACTATACCTAATTGCACATTCCCATTGTCCCAACCCTTTAGCCATCCTTGTGCAAGGAGAGATACAGAGCAAAGAAGTTGGAGGACATTTGAAGAGGAGCCCAGGACCAGGTTTGTGGAGCAGTGGCCGGTCTTGACACTGTAACTTGATTCATTAAAGTTAATAATAAAGAAATGCTTTTCCTGTCCCACTATATGAGTTCTTCATAGTTTAGTGAATATATGTTTGAATCTCTAACCCATTAATCTGTAGAACAAATGCATGTA